>CAUYQU010008402.1:0-151972 GCA_963574635.1 Cheracebus regulus | reverse complement strand
TTTCAGATTGGGTCTCTGAGTGGACGTCCGGCTTGTTGGTGATGAAGTTTTTTCTGTTTCTTAGTTTTCCTTCGGGGGGGCGCCCCTTCCCTACAGAGCTGGGCCTTCCCGGGTTCAGCTGTGCTTTCTCCGTCCTCAGCGCTTCCAATTGCTGTTCTCCTTGTGGGGATGGGACCAGCCGAGCCCGACTAAAAGGGCAACCAGTCCCGTACACTCCGCACCGAGAAGCGCCGCGCTGGGGCACCGGCAAAACAGCCGTGCTGGCCAAAAGAGTCGCGCTGGTGACCCGTGTGGCTCCTCTGCCGGGAATCTCCCAGTCTGTGGGCAACAAAAATTCGTCAGAAAGTGCGGCGTCCACTCGTTCTCTGCGCCTTCACTGGGAGCTGCATTCCTGAGCTGTTGCTAATCGGCCATCTTGGATCTCTCTCGGGATTTTTTGTGCAGCAGAACGATTGGAGGACAAAACCAGCACAACCAGCTAGCTCTGTGAGCAAAACGCATAGAGAGCCAGTTTTGCTGTATTTGCTTGCTATTACTTCTACTTAAGTAAGATCTGATATGAAATGCTTTGTGTTCTCAGTGTGAAATTGGACAGAAGTGAAAGCCACCAAACAGACTGGTATACTTTATTATTTTTGGATAATTATACTTTAGACAGAAGATTCTGGAAGTGCTTTTAATGAGGTGAGAGAAATTTACTTAGCTTCTGGGCTGACTGTTAAGCTGGCGTTGTTTCTGCCTTTAGCTCCAGTGTTTCATGGTGGTGTAGGCTTTTGATCTGTTTGAAATTTAAACATAAATATATGGCCATACTTACATTTCTGTAGCCTCTCTCACTCTTTCCCATGTACCTCTCTCAGGCTATTTTTCTGCCTAAAATAAGAGCAAAACCACGTAGAATTATTTTTCTTCTTACTCAGCTAATTCCTCATCCATAGAAAGAGGATGTCAAGCTTGAACACTCTCTGATTCCTTAACAGGTCACAATGTAGCTGGTTCCCCCTTCCCTGTAGCCTGCATTTGCATGCCAGTGATCAATTTCAGCGCCAGGATTGGATTAGAAAAGGCTCAATAAGAGTATAGTCAGCCAGGCGCAGTGGCTCATGCCTGTAATCCTAGCACTTTGGAGGCCGAGGCGGGTGGATTGCCTGAGCTGAGGAGTTCAAGACCAGCCTGGGCAACACAGTCAAACCCTGTCTCTACTAAAATACAAAAAATTAACTAGGCGTGGTGGCGTGCGCCAGTAGTCCCAGCTACTTAGGGGACTGAGGCAGCAGAATTGCTTGAACCTGGGAGGCGGAAGTTGCAGTGAGCCGAGATTGCTCCACTGCATTCCAGCCTGTGAAACAGAGCGAGCGTTCGTCTCTTAAACAAACAAAAAGTACAGTCATCCCTTAGTGTCCTCGAGTGTTGGCTCTAGGACGCCCTTTGGATACCAACATCTGAAAATGCTCAAGCCTCTGTTATAAAATGGCACAGTATTTGCATATAACCTAAACACATGCACCCATATACTTTAAATCATCTCAAGATTGCTTATAATATCTAATAGTGTGAATACTATATAAATATTTGTTATACTTTATTTTTTACATACGTATTTTTTATTGTTGTATTGTTAATTTTTTTCCCCAAATATTTTTGATCTGTGGTTGATTGAATACATAGGTGCAGAACCTCCGGATACAGAGGGTCGATTGTAATTGAAAATATGGAATGTGGGAACTTTTCAGCTTTATTTTCCTGTAGCTGTCTAATATTACCTGACTATTGAAAAGTAATGTCTACTTTAAAAAGTAACAGTTCAACCAAGCAAATAAGGCTGCCCTAGAATAGAAATTAACTGTTTATTACCTGAGTACTGAAAACATTTGTCCATTTTTAGATGATATAAGTAAAACGTCAGGAGACACATAAAACCTTAGGTATGCTTTATTATACTTTTTTCTGTTGAAAAGGCAGTAACTGTCACATTAAACTGCTTTATTCTCTACTAAGCAGCCTCAGTTTGTGTAGTAGAGAATTAGAATTTTAAGATATATTTTAATTTATTTGATTAAAAAAAGTAAGGAAAGTCAGTCGTTATAGGACACAAAGAAACCCTTGTCTGCCCTCATGTTCAGACACATCCCCCAACCCAAAGGATGTTTATTGTTTCAGGAATTCAAAGCATTGCAGAAAAACTAGTGGAAGATAGTCCTTTGTGCTGTGAAAATGCAGCAGCACTATCTCCGGAAGCAGGGATGTCAAGTTTTCTATAAGAGGAACAGTGAATACAACTTGAGGGAGTAACCGTTAAGCAAATGATGTCATTTGAGTTTAAAACTATTGATACATGCAAGCATCGAGGAGGAGTATATCTCCAACCAAAATGGCATGTTTTTTTCTCAAAACAGAATGGAGCCGGCACAGTGGCTCACACTTGTAGTCCCAGCACTTTGAAAGGCCAAGGCAGGAGGATTGCATGAGGCCAAGAGTTTGAGGCCAGCCTTGGGAATATAGTGAGACCTTGTCTGCACAAAAAAAACCCAAAAAACAAAACTTGGCTGAGTGTGGTGGCATGTGCCTGTGGTCTCAGCTACTGGGGAGGCTGAGGTGTGAGGATCGCTTGAGGCCGGGAGTGGAGACTGCAGTGAGCTGTGATCACGCCACCGTACTCCAACCTGGGCAACAAAGTGAGACCCTGTCTCAAAACAACAGTAATAACAAGAAGAACGAACAAAACCCAAACAGAGTGGAGTCAATGAGTAGAGGAGGCAGGTAAATAAGGATAAAAGTGCGGGAGTAGCTGAGTGTCTGTTCGTGGCTATGCGTTCATCTACAGAAGCTAAACGCAAAGTCTCTAGTGTCCAGCGCCATTCCCCAGCAACCACTTTCCCATTTCAGGAACTGCAAAGTATGAAAGCATTTTGATTTGCGGCTGTGGTCCCTGTGACTCCCGCTCTCTCCTTGTACTTCTGTGTCCAAAGTGGGTGAGGAGCCTCAGCTGATGGGAACAAATGAGGCCAGAGTCTTACGGCTAGGGTGGAGACACATGATGATGATACTTTCCAGTGAATTTAATTCGTTGTGCATCTTCTATGTATTGTGAAGGATAACCATTTGTCGTATGTTTTGATGAAAGATAATGTGAATTTTTTTTTCAGGTAACACTGTCTGCTTTTTAGATTTTCTTTCCATTTTCTACCATTCTAAAAGTAGTATAATCACATTACTTTAGATAAAAAAGAAGCAGCAGGGGAGGGGCATTCAGGTATAATATGCTAATGATCTTCCCTGTGTGTGTTTTTGTTTGTTCATTCATTATATCCCCACCCCACCTCTAGACTCTGGTTCAAATCCTGGTTCCTCCACTTAATAGGTATGGGGCCTTGGTCAAGTTTCTTAGCTTTACTGAGCCTCGTTTCCTTATCTGTAAAATGTTGTTGTTACTGGCTTCATAGGCTATGAGAATTAAGTGAGATGATGTGCTTAAATTTACTTCATGTATTTAAAATACCTAGCTTACCATTTGACTCATGGTAAAATGGGACCAATCTATATATTTTTATATAATATAGATACATACACATGCATGTATGTGTGTATGTATATAAGTGTGTGTGTATATATATACACACATATACATACATATATTTATATATGTATGTATATAACGTTTTTTGACTTAGTATAGAAAATGCTAACTTTATTCCCAAGTAAGTGCAAGACATTTTAAGATGCCTGTGGAAGTTGAGACATCATAATTCCCTGCCTGGGACTGTGTGAAGGTAGATAGAAGATTTTAGTTCACAGAAACACATGGTTACCTATGGTCACGTAGATGTTAACAGGAGCTGCAATTAACGAATCTGTTGATTGGTTTTCCTTGCTGTGGCTTGTTGTAACCTTTGAAATGTGTGTTATGAGAAAAGGAATGCTATTTTTAAGAATGCTAACTTCATCAAAGCTGCCTGTAATGCTATTTTGTGATGATAATAAACATTTTATGGGATAAAATTTGTATTTTAGTCCTTTCAGGAGAAAATCAAGAAAGAATTTTCAAGTGAGTTTCCTATTTTTCTTAGTCTAAGTCACTCAGAAGTTTTTCTTAACTGTTGTCAGTATAAACAAGTGCTTTAAATCTTAGCAAGAATCTATATTTTGAGGTTTTCTTTGGCTTTAATACAAATTGTACATTTTAGAAGATGGTAGATAATTTGTGTTAGCACGAATGTCTGAAAGTATTTAAACATAGTTTATGTCGTATGCTATGTGAGGTTTATTTTTGAGGTAGAAGTAACAATTCCTCAGTTTATGTTTACTTTAAATTTTTTTGGTTTTGTATTTTAAAAAATATGCCATGTTTAGTGCCTATTTCTAAGGGGATGAAGAATAGTGTTTCGGATTTTCCTGGGTAGTTAATGATATAGAGCCGTTTCCAAAGAGGATTTTACCCTTAATTTTATTTTATACTAATCAGATTTTAAGCTCTATAAAATTTTAATTTAATGTCTAAATTTATATACTTGAGCTTGAGTTCATTGGTTTTAATTATAAATTATAATATGGCCAGATCATCCATTTAAAGGCCAATTTAGATGCAAAAAGAACAAATAATTGCTGTAGCCATGCTTTTGCATTCCTGTATTTCAGATTTCAAATAACTGGTGGGGAAAAAATTGGATTTGATTCTAATGAATTTTTATTATTTTGGAGACAGCTTTTTATGAATTGTGAGGACTGTGACTACTGTCAAGATGCATATGCCTGTATACTTGTTACTATATATTAAAGTTGATTTACTAACATTAATTTGTAAGAATACCTCTTTTTTGCCCTAAGCAAAATGCAGAAGTAACAGAATTGGAACTCTGCTAAAACTGATGTTTTTAGTTTATACTTTGAGAAGAGCCTGACTACATAGCACATGCTGTGATTTTACAGGATAAAGAATTTTATGCTGGACATGTAACTTTCAAGTTGGCTTTGCCCTTGGGCTTAGCATCGATTACTGTAGTGTTTGAAATGAAGGATGTACAATTATCTTGAGGTTAAACCAAGGTTCTTGCATATTAGAACGTACTTAGTAGGACCAACCCTGTTTCCCCCTTTGGTTTGTTTAGAAGACTTGCACTATCTGCCAGATGCTGCTTCCTAACCAGTGCAGCTATGCATCACACCAGAGAATCCATCAGCACAAATCTCCCTACACCTGCCCTGAGTGTGGGGCCATCTGCAGGTCGGTGCACTTCCAGACCCACGTCACCAAGAACTGTCTGCACTACACCAGGAGAGTTGGTTTTCGGTCAGTATACTGTTCACTTACAACCGCACAGCATTTTGAGTGGTCTGCACACACAGTTTTCTGGGTCATACGGTGATACCTCGATTAACAGATCCTCTGGGAACCTAGCTCATTTGTAGAGTCCATCTGTTTGAATCCTCTTAATGTAATATTGGCCCTGCTCGTCCACACAAAGTGGAGGGTCCTGGAGCCCGTCCTTTTAGGCACAGTCTTCCATGTGTTCAGATGTGGCTTTGACTGACTGTCAGCTTTTTTTGTTTCTGTACTCTATTTAGCAGACTTCTGTTACCATATTCTTTGCATTTTAACCCCTGCAAGAAAAACCGTACATTCCGCACCTCTTAGTATTTCCCCTTTTCTAATGAAAACAGAAATAGTGCAATGGTCTTTTACTTTTATTTTGTCCACATTGAAGGATGGGATGTATGTCCCAGCCTTGCACTCCAAATAACCTCCTCTTCCTCCGCTCTCCTCCTCCCATTTCCTCCTCCTCCCCTCTCCCCACTTCTTCCCCTTTCTCTCCCCCCTCCCTCCTCCCTCCTCCCCTCTTTCTCTCCCCCCTCCCTCTTCCCCTTTCCTTCTCCTTCCTCTCCCACTCTTCCTCCTTCCTCTCCCTCCTCCCCCTTCCTTCTCCTCCCCTCTCCTCCTCCTCCCACCTTCCTCCTCCCCACTCCTCTTTCTCTTCCCCTCTTCCCTTTCCCCCCAACCCTTCCTCCTTATCCTCCCTCTTCCCCCTCCCACCTCTCCCTTCTTCCTCCTCCCCTCTCCCCTTCTCCCTCCTTCCCACTCCTCCTCCTCCCCCCCCTTCAAGTTCTCTCATTCCTCCCTTGTCTCCTCTGCATATCTCCACTGTGGCCCCTTTCACTGATCCCCAAGATTCTCAGATGTGCGTTGTACAACATCTGGCAAATCTCATGTTAGCTAGTGTTGAATGATTATACACTTGAACTTTTTTCTCCGTCTTATGACCTTCCTGTGCCTTTTATATTTTCACCAAGAATATTACCCCAAGAAAAATGTGATTGATAGGCAGTGTCTTTGTTAATAGAGGTATTACTGTTATTATATGTTTATCTTAACATTAAGTGTTTGCTTACCTGGTAACTTTGTTAGATTGTTAATATGCAGTGATTTTTTTTTAACCTGAAATAAATTATGTTTAATAAAAATGAAGTCCAGTTGGCATGATTTGATGGTTTTATTTAAGTTTAGGTTATGGTATCATCAGTTCCTGGGTGGTTCTGCCCATTTTTCCATTAATAACCTAAGCTATGAGACTTACTTCACATTTTATCTCATGCTTCCAAACCTGTAATACACAAATGTTTTATGGATTGAGATCTAGCGTGGTGGAAACCTTTGGCTTGGAAATCAAGAAACCAGTATTTTTGTACCACTTTTGCCAGTGACTAATTATGTGGTTATTCACATATTCTCTCTGTGCTGTGGTGCATCTGTCTGTAAAACTGGTGCATTACCTGCCTCTAGCTCCGCTGGGATGTTCTTGAGTAAAACAGGATAATCAGAGGTGCCTTAGATCTGCAAAGTCCATGCAGAATAATACTTTGGTTCTTGCCATCACACTTTGAAACTATTATTAATGGATTCTGCATTTCTTTTTTTTTTTTTTTTTTTTCTTTTGAGACAGAGCCTCACTCTGTCACCAGGTGCCAGGCTGGAGTGCAGTGGCACAATCTTGGCTCACTGCAACCTCTGCATCCCAGGTTCAAGCAATTCTCCTGCCTCAGCCTCCTGAGTAGCTGGGACTACAGGCACGCGCCACCATGCTCAGCTAATTTTTGTATTTTTTTTTAGTAGAGACGAGGTTTCACGATGTTGGCCAGGATAGTCTCGATCTCTTGACCTCGTGATCCGCCCGCCTCTGCCTCCCAAAATGCTGGGATTACAGGTGTGAGCCACCGCGCCTGGCCTGGATTCTGCATTTCATAATAGAAAGAGGCTCTGCAGCCACTTGCCAAGTGCTAGTCTTTGCACCGATGTCAGATTTTTCCCAAACGTTTAGTTTTTCTAATATAATGAAAGTAAACTTAGCTTGGTATGATTAAAGGAAGTATGACTTCTGCAGTTTTAGCTATTGCTGATATCTTTCCTAAATTAAAATAGAAGCTCCACATACAGGCCGAAAGTAATCAACTCACTTGGGAAGAGACCATCCTTGCTCTTCTGCTCTTTTGCCCTACTCACAGAGTTGTTCTCATGTGGTACTTTGAATTGCAAATTTCAATTTTTTACCACAAATTTTGGGTTAAGTGTAGATTTTTTTCTCCCTGGACTTGAGGCTATATGGGGCTGGTAAAAAAAAAATGTATTGTGAAGTTTAGTTCATGTTGACTGCTCCATTAGAAGAGAGGAACATTTTTTTTTTTTTAATTACAGGGTTTTTTTCTTTTTGAGATGGAGTCTCTGTTGCCCAGGCTGGAGTGCAGTGGCACGATCTCGGCTCACTGCAACCTCTGCCTCCTGGGTTTAAGTGATTCTCTTGCCTCCTGAGTAGCTGGGATTACAGGTGCCTACCACTATGCCTGGCTACTTTTTTGTATTTTTAATAGAGGCAGGGTTTTACCATGTTGGCCAGGCTGGTCTCTAACTCTTGACCTCATGATCCACCCGCCTTGGCCTCCCAAAGTGCTGGGATTACAGGCATGAGCCACCAGGCTTAGTGAGAGGAACATTTTTAAACTTAATTTTTTTCCTCTGCTGCTTCAAATAATGGTCCAGGCTCATGTTTAACTGGGGCTTAGTAGCCCCGTGGCCTCGTCGTGTTTTGTGCTCCCTTTGCCTCCATGGTTACTCATTTTCAGTTTGTCTTTTCTTTAGCCAGAGGAGTCTAATGTGGCCAAGTGGCTCCTTGCCTTCCTTTGTCTTGTCTTGGTGCAGTGTGCCTTGCTGTCTCTCTTCTGGCTCATACTACATCTCCCAATGATTGATGGGTCGCCCCTGGCTCCTGGTTAACTTGGTAAAAGTTAAATATTGGTAAAAGTCAATTATTTTTTCTGAATTTTCCTGCCTTTTGATACATTGGACTCTATCTAGAAAGGGGAATGGTTATAGGATTTTATACTGTAAACATTTTTTTTTTAATTAAAAAAATAAGAAGCTTTATTGCTACCCAGAACAGGACTTCAGGATGTTACATATTTCTCAGTGGACAGGATTTTTCATAGCATTAAGATACTGCACTAGCCCTTTGAAGTCTGCCTTTCATTATCTGTCTTATTTACATTTCCCATTGGCCTCTGTTGCCCCCTGAAACTCCTCTTTCTCTTGTAGGCAGATGTTTCATGACTTTTTAAAATACCCTGCTTTCATTTCTTACATTAAGGAGGGTTTTTCCCTTGGCCTCCATGGTGTTCTCTGGATTGAGTCATAGCCACTTCCTCTTGCTTCAAAAAATTCCATCTTTATTTTAGATACTTCCTTTTTATTTGCTGTACATTAAACCTTCTACTCACTCTAAGTGACTTTAGGTAATTACTGCTTTTCTCTTTATTCCTTTTTGTCCTTCCTGGGTCTTTTGCCCTTTGAACACCATCTTTCTGTCCTTCATGGGAAAATCTTCTGTTTATAGTTTATGGTGTGGTGGGTCCTTCAGTTTCGTTAATAACTCATCTACTTTTGTTTTACATAATCTTCCTCTTTCATGGGAGTTTTAGGCTTCTAGGTTTGGGAAGGACTAAAAATGATCTATTTTAACTCTTCTCATTTTACAAATGAGTAATGGGCCCAGAGAGGAGCAGTAACCTGTTCAAGACAACCCATTAAGTTAACCCAAAATAGTTTCAGTATGCTTAGGTGGCTCTATAGCCTGAAATGCCACTTCAAGTAGATAGGCTAGAGAGGCTTTCCTTTGATTTTCCTGTTGTTATGTAGTGTTTCAGCATATCTGTTGCTGAAGTTAATGCCTAAAGTCATTGGAAATGCTAATGCATGAGGTATGATTTTTAACAGAGTGCTTGCAAAGCCTAAACGGAACGCATGCAATCCAGAACATGACACTCCTGTGTGACTTGGGAAGCATCTCCATGATTCAGAAGGGAGGTTCTAATAATAGAAACATCTGAGACTGTCATAGAAGTCTTGGGCACTGACCCCTGGAAACCAGGCCCTGTCTGCAGTCTTCCTTCCCTGGGTAGCTTACATCTGGGAGCAAATATGTTCAGTTGTAGTAGAGGTGTATTTCTGGAGACTTGGGTGTACCTGCAGAGAGACCACTCAAATAGTTTTCAGGTGTGAACAAGGAAGACTTGACCATCAAGTGGAGGTATTATAAATGTTGCTCAGAGTCTTTGTGTGAAAAAGATGACATAGTGGAGAGATGTATCTTAGTTTTAAAGTTTGTTTTCCTTGCATTAGATTTGAGCAAGGAATGAGCTAGTTGTCAGATGATTAGAAATTGAAAAAGTAAGGAAGTTAGCTAGAGAGACCCTTTTTTTTTTTAGAGATGCTGAATTTTCAGAGGTTTATAATTTATGCTATTTCTTAAATAAATGCAAGTGTACTTAAATTTATTTTCTTTTTTCTTTTTTTTGAGATGGAGTCTCGCTCTGTTGCCCAGGTTAGAGTGCAGTGGTGCCATCTCAGCTCACTGTAATCTCTGTCTCCTGGGTTCAAGCGATTCTTCTGTCAGCCTCCCGAGTAGCTGAGATTACAGGCATGCACCACCATGCCCAGCTAATTTTTGTATTTTTAGTAGAGATGGGGTTTCACCATGTTGGTCAGGCTGGTCTCGAACTCCTGACCTCATGATCCACCCGCCTCGGCCTCCCAAAGTGCTGGGATTACAGGTGTGAGCCACCGCGCCCGGCTTCACTTAAATTTATTTTCTAAAAGACAAACCACCTAGGTGCTTGACCTCCTCTGTCCTGTGGACCACCATGACCCCCGCATACATTGACCACATCCTTGTGTAGCAAGAAACAGTGGGCCAAGGCCTTGGAGCCAGAACTTCTTTGTTCCTCTCTGCCCCTCTGTTTGTGGCCTGTAGGTTGAAGACTTCTTCCATTAGGAATGCCATTTGGGTCCTGGGGATGGGTACGGAACTCAGGGCCCTGTGCCAGAATCCAGCGTGTGGAGGCCTTCCAAAAATAGTGGTCTAGAGACTCGACATCCATTCTTAAAAACATTAAAGTTGCTCCAAATATAGACCAATTGAGTTTTTTTTTCTTCTTCATGATCTTTTCTCTTAAACATATAAAAATAGGCTGGGCATGTTGGCTCACGCCTATAATCCCAGCATTTTGGGAAGCTGAGGCGGGTGAATCACTTGAGGCTAGGAGTTTTGAGAACAGCCTGGCCAACATGGTGAAACCCCATCTCTGCTAAAAATACAAAAATTAGCTGGGCATGGTGGTGCATGCCTGTAATCCCAGCTACTTGGGAGGCTGAGGCACAAGAATTGCTTGAACCTGGAAGGCGGAGGTTGTGGTGAGCCGAGATCACACCACTACTCCACCCCGGGTGACAGAGCGAGACCTTGTCTCAAATAAAAAAGAAAAACCAAAAAAACTCCACAAAAAAACACATAAAAATAAGTTGATTTGTAATAGGAAAAAACCTAAAATATACTTCCAGAGAGCCATTAAAACCCTAAAAGAGCTATGAAAGTACGTTCATCTCACCCAGTTTTTACACAGTTACACGTGTGTTATGGTCTTGTGCTAATGACCGTGTGTTTATTTTTCTAACAGATGTGTACATTGCAATGTTGTGTACTCTGATGTGGCTGCTCTGAAGTCTCACATTCAAGGTTCTCACTGTGAAGTCTTCTACAAGTGTCCTATTTGTCCAATGGCGTTTAAGTCTGCCCCAAGCACACATTCCCACGCCTACACACAGCATCCTGGCATCAAGATAGGAGAACCAAAGTAAGTCCTCCCGACTTTCAATGTTTACTCCACTGCTTTATTGGCCAGTTAGAGGCGAGGTAGTAGTCATTCTGTTAAATAACATTTACCAAGATCTGAAAAATTATGCAGCTATGCCAATTTTGATGCTTTATGAAATACAGCTCATAGCTCACCCAAACCTTTGTTCTTTCCAGGTAAAGTCTTTAGCCAAAAATGTTACCTATTATTTATGCTCTTGTCACAAAGTTTTGCTCAGCAAGCAAATATTTATGTATTTTTTTTCTTAAGATGATTTTAAACAGCTCCTAGGAAAACTACTTTTTAAAAACCCTGTCATCTTTAAATTTGTCCATAGTTCGTTTTTTATAGGATGCACTTTTGCTTAAAAAAATAATATTTTTAAGATGAAGGCGACTTCAGACACTGGTTACTGAATTTAACTTCATAGCCAGTATAAGTCCCTGATTAGTAATTTTTTTTTTTTTGCCTTAATCTTGCTCTTAATTTGATTGATTTTTTGCTTTGTGGAGTCTTTATCAAACAGGGGCCACCTGCCTGCAGTAGGGGCAGCTTAGCAAAGAGGAGGGAGTGTGGGCACTGGAACCCGTCAGAATCCTACCACCCACCAGCTGGGTGACCTGGTACCAGCACTGTCTCAGCCGCCGTCTTCTCCCCTGTGAAGTGAGGGTCCTGCTTAAGTGAGGATGGGACGAGAAGACGTATTTAAACTGTGTGGCACACACAGTCCCTGTGTCTGGAGCACAGAGGACTCTGCCCACACTAGTTTCTTCCTGCACGTCTTCACTCCCTTGTGCACACAGCACTGGATTAGTGCCCCTGGTTGTGTTCATTCCATTCCTAGATTGGTTGTGGCAACATAGAGTTTGATCATTACAAGAGGCTACATTTGCTGTCCAAATCTGTTGGTGTGCTTTTGCCCATAACTGTATAATTAAAGAAGTATTGGGGGAAGATATGCAGATATGCCATATTTTACTCACTCACACACACACACACACACACACACACACACACACACTCACACACACACACACACACACACACGGCTTTTGTAACATTTAGTTTTGGGGAAATGTGATTGAATACTATAGAAGTGACTGTTTTATCAAAAAAAAAAAAAAACTATGTTGAAGTTAAAGTTTATTTTAATAGGACCTTCATTCCGATCTTTGTAGATTGATCCCAAAATGAAACACATTACAAGTTAAGGAATCCGTACACAACTTGATGTCTTGACTCTGGAGATGGGGATTAGTGAATTTTAGTGTCTTCAGTTTTCGGGACAGTGAGACTTCTCAATACTAATGCAGCCTTTCCCCTGGGATGAATATAGTTTTTATTTGGTTCTTTATTAAAATAAATGAAATCTGATTGTGAGAAGCGTGTGGAACATCTGGAACAACAGTTGTTACTTCAGAATATAAGGAATCATATGATTAAGATAGGCTTAAACAGTATTCCTCAAATTTGGATACTGGATAGAAAACAATTGTTCCAGTGTTTTCTTCTTCTTTTTTTTTTTGAGACAGAGTCTTAACTCTGATCCAGGCTGGAGTGCGATCATGGCTCACTGCAGCCTCGACCTCCTGGGCTCAGGTGATCCTCCTGCGTCAGCCTTTCTAGTAGCTGGGACCACAGGTGCGCACATGCACCACCACGCCTGGCTGATTTTAACGTTGTTTGTAGAAACGGGGCCTTGCCATGTTGCCCAGGCTAATCTTGAATTCCTGGGCTCAAGCAGTCCTCCCATTTGAACATGTTCCTAAGAAGTAAAAGATGCAAAATTAGAATAGCAGCATGATAGAAGAGTATGGAGTCAGAGGAAGCTGAATTTGAACCTTGGCCCTGGAATCTGTTTAACACCAAGCAGATTATCTAGTCTTCCTAAGTCCTGGTGTCCCATCTCTGAAATGGCAGCAGTGTCGTCTACCTAACTGGGGCTGTGGGGATTAGGTGTCTGAGGTGGAGAGTGGTGCTTTGCCCCTAGTTGGATTCAGCTGATGGTAACATAGGAGGTTTATGGCAGCAATTTCAAAGCTTGGAGTCTTTTATTTATTTGTTGTGGCACTGTTTGAAGTGTTCTGGAGAGTTTGTTTCTGTAAATTTGACCTGAGTATGGCTATTTGGTTTTAGCTTTTCATTCTTTTCTCTTTCTCCTTCTTTTCCCCTCCTGCCCTCTCTCTCTCCCCTCTTCTTCCTCCCATCTTGAATGCTGCCCCTCCTTTCTGCCTGGCAGCCAGTCTCCCTGGGGATTTTCCATTTTCCACGGAGAGTTGGCTCCATCCTCAGATTCTGCTCCTAAAAGCCATGTCTGTGAGGTTTGTTGTATTTGGACTTAAAAAAAAAAATCAGCCCCAGTTTTTAATGGGTTTTATCCTACAGAAAAGCTGGAAGAATGTGCAGAGAACGTGTGCATGTTTTTCACCCGGATTCCTCAGTGGGTAGCATTGTAGTCATCGGGCCGTCTCCCTCCCAGCTTTGTCTTTAGGAGGAAAGGGGGACCATGACGTATATAAAGACTTCGGTGAGTTCTGCTCTCCTCCACTAAAGGAGCTTGTGTAAATAACCTCCATGCAGCCCCCCAGTCGGGAAGTCAGTGTTGACTACGATACCGTCCAGTTCATTGACTCCATCCAGATTCCTCCCCGTTGTTAGGCATGCCTTTCTCCTCTGGTCCAAGATCTTGTGTGGGTGTACACTTTGGAGTTACTTGTGCTGACTCACCAGTGTCCTTCCGTCTGGAGCAGTGGCTCAGCGTCCCTGCTTTCATGTCTTTGGCTGTCCGAAAGGGGACCCAGGCCTCTCCTGCAGCTGACCCTCCCATGGTCTGTCACTGTGCTCTCATTGCTGGACATGGGCACATGCTCTTGGTGGGACTGCCTGGGCTGTAATGCCATGCTTTTCTCAGTGGATCACTCTGGGGGCAAGGGCGACGTCCACCTGTCCTACAAGGTAGTGGTGATGTCGCCCTTCCGCATCGAGGCAGGGTGGCGTCTGCCCGGTTTCTCACTGTGAAGTCATCATTTTCCCCATTATATCTGTTCGTATTTTGTGGGGAGGGATTCCAATATTATACCAACAACCTGCTCCTCAGCCTCCTCAGAAAGGTACCTATGCAAATAGATCATCTCCTGTTTTACGCTTTCTGTTATTAAGTAGAAGACACACATCCCAACCACAGAATCCCTCCCCAAAGGAATGTACGTGAACAAAATGAGCTGTGGATGACTCATGAAATAGTGATTTCTCCAAATTTGAAAATTGAGTTCTGAGCAATTTTTTAGCCTAGCTAGTAAATCTCAGTTCTTTTCCTCAGGCTATCTTTTTAAAAAAAAAATGTCCTATGCCAGTTACAGAAAAAACAGGAAATAGAGACAAACAAAGCAATAAAAATACATATACGATCATCCAGCAAAGACCATGACAATCCTATGGCTTATCTTTTCTGTGCCCTTTACAAAATGTGATCATATCATACATTCTGTCTTGTTATCTTCTGTTTTAATTTGCAAGAAACTGTTTCCATGCCATTGTATAGGTCTGTAACATCACTAAAAAAAATCTAATTATAATTTTCTTTTCTTTCTTTTTTTCTTTTTTGAGACATGGTCTTGATCTGTTCCCCAGATTGGATTACAGTGGCATGATCTCAGCTCACTGCAACCTCTGCGTCCTGGGCTCAAGCAATTCTTGTGCCTCAGCCACCCAAGTAGCTGAGACTACAGGTTCGCACTCCCAGGCCTGGCTAATTCTTTTGTGTTTTAGTAGAGGTAGGGTTTCGCCCTGTTGCCCAAGCTGGTCTCAAAACTCCTGAGCTCAGGCAGTCTGCCTGCCTCAGCTTCCCAAAGTGCTGGGATTACAGGCATGAGCCACCACGCCAGCCTAGTTTTATATATAACCATTTGTACTCTCGGACATTTGGGCTGTTGACAATACTAAGCACTTTCAAACAGGGAAGAAATGAACATCTTTGTCACGTGATTAGTCTACGACATTGGGTTGCATTGTACAATTCTGAAAGCCTTGTCTGCTCCTCGGCACCCCACCCCCAAGGGTACTTTGCTCTGCAGTAAAATGACTCACATCTTAAGGCCTTATAAAAACAGGCCAATCCAGTTAAACTTATAAATCTTATGGGGAAAAAGAGAAAAAAGTTAAATCTGCAACTTGCGACAGCGAATTGCTCAGTGAGGTTTGAAGCTACATGGGAAGTCCTCTCTCAGGACCCTGAGAACGGGAAGGCAGGTGGTTTTAGGAGGCATTCCTTTCTTCAGCTTTGCTGTAGAAACAGCAGGTAAAACTTCAGCTTCTCTCTTCTCTTTTCTGATCCTCACATCCAGTTGGCTTTTCTCTGACCTTTTCCTAAGCAGCTCCTTAGAGTTCTTTGTGCCCATTCTCACAGTGCTCCAGAGGAACTGTGGGTGCCCAGAGGAACTGCGGGTGCCCCTGTGTGCCAGGATGACCCAGAGCAGTGACTAAAAAATGCTGACCTGCTGCCATCAGAGCTGTTCACAGATGACCGATCACATTCATTGGAGGCCAAGGCCAGTGGCAGGGTAGATGTGGTCCTTTACCCTCTGCAGACATCTCCTGCCTTCACTTGAGTAGAGAGTGTGGATGGGCAGGAGGAATTATATTCAGGAGATTCAGGTCTGCTGAATTCATGTAAGGAAGCCGCTTGTTAGTAACATATTAGGCATGGAAATAATTTGTAGGAGACAAGTGAATATTTTAAATCATTTGAAATGTAAGAAACATTCAAGCATTGTTGAAATAACAGTGGTATGGATTTTATTTTCTGTTTCTTGATTTTAGTGTATATTTGTTCACTGGCATAGGGCTTCCTGTGTTAAGAATAGGTGTAGAAATACTGACATTCAAGTCTAAAATTATTACTGACTCTAAAAGAAAACTTCGGAGTTGAGTAGGCCTATTTAGTTTATTAATCAATTCACATTCTTTTCCAAGCTAGGATGCCACCATTGCCTTGTCTGATCTGAAAAAAACAATCTTTTTAAAAAAGGATGCTTTTGCTCTGTGTTAAAGTAACATGAAGACTTTGTACAAACGTGCCAGTTATAGATTTGTGAGTAGTAAAATGGTCATTAATTTAGATTTCTCAATAAATGTACCTGAATACACCTATACGCAAAATGTTAAGGTTGTTCTATGATTGAGTGATGCCAGTTGTCAACAGTTTGTTTCCGCGCTAATTGTTGTTCTATTTACTGTGTTTGTGTGTTCTCAATGTGCCTCTGCCTCCTGAGTTCTTCAGCTGTAAAGTAGCAGATCCTTTGACTTAAAAGAGGCTGACTGACGTGATTTCGCTGCACTCTTCTATTTTAGAATAATATATAAGTGTTCCATGTGCGACACTGTGTTCACCCTGCAAACCTTGCTGTATCGCCACTTTGACCAACACATTGAAAACCAGAAGGTGTCTGTTTTCAAGTGTCCAGACTGTTCTCTTTTATATGCACAGAAGCAACTTATGATGGACCATATCAAGGTGTGTGTGCATCTATCCTCTCCTTTAAATGAATTGCGGATCCATTCATTGATCATAAATCAAGGCTGAGCTGCAGATGACTCTAAAGCATGCCTCACTGTCGAGGGAAGGGATGGATGCTGGTCCTTGTCAGTGAGCAACTTACATGCTGTGATCGTGTGTTCACTCGACTGTGGGGTACTTTTCATTCAGGAGTCCTGATCTGCCTGCTAAAAGATTAGTGAAAAGGAACCAATGCTTGCCCTGATTTTAAACAAATAAGAGTACTAGGGTTTTTTTTTTTTTTTAAATATGTGAAAATGATGACTCTGAAGTTTTCCTTTCCTTTCCTTTTTTTGGCGGGGAAAGAGTCTCTTGTTCTGTCGTCCAGGCTAGAGTGCAATGGCATGAGCTCGGCTCACTGCAACCTCCACCTCCTGGGTTCAAGCGATTCTTCTGCTTCAGCCTCCTGAGTAGCTGGGATTACAGGCACCCACCACACCTGGCTAATTTTTGTATTTTTAGTAGAGAGGGGGTTTTGCCATGTTGGCCAGGCTCATCTTGAACTTCTGACCTCGTGTTCCACCCGCCTCAGTCTCCCAAAGTGCTGGGGTTACAGGTGCCTGGCCGAAGTTTTGCTTTTCTTGAGAATTCTGTATTGTATAAGATTCAGAAACAGACAAGGGCTCTGATGAATTATGCTAATTCATACAAATATTGGTATATTTTTAAAAATGAAGGTTTTTCCCTTGAAATTATTTAAGCAGTTAGGTTTGCATTATAATTAATTCCCCTAAACCTTTTAGTTTCTTTTTTTTTTTTCTGTAATGATTGCATTGTAAATGGACGTTAAATATCTAGGATATAGTATGGTACCTGGTACCTGGTGGTGTTCAGTTAATGAAATGACTAAATGTCCAATGTGGACTATTTACTCTCTAACCCCCAAAAGGAGCACAGAAACCTATTTATAGCCTTTTAAGCTTACTAGTGCTTAGTAAGCGCTAGTGCTTAGTTCTAGCTTCTTAACTGTCCACTGTGATATGTTAAGCAATTTTTTTTCCTTGTGTGATTAGGAGATAATATCCATTGGCTTTCAGAGATTAAAATGACTTTACTTTTTAAACAGAGAAACAAGAGACCCCATTTTATTAGGATCTCAATCTCTTTCTTTTAGTTTTGCTCTTTTAAAAATACATTATACAGGTGGTTCACGCCTGTAATCCCAGCACTTTGGGAGGCCAAGGTGGGTGGATCACTTGAAGTCAGGAGTTCAAGACCAGCCCAGTCAACATGATGAAACCCTGTCTCTATTAAGAATACAAAAATCAGCCGGGCATGGTGGTGCATGCCTGTGATCCTATTTACTTGGGAGGCTGCGGCAGGAGAATCACTTGAACTCAGGAGATGGAGATTGCAGTGAGCCGAGATTGTGCCACTGCACTCCAGCCTGGGCAACAGGGTGAGACTCTGTCTCAAAAATAAACAAACAAGAATTATACAAAAAAGAGTCAGTTAGAAGAGCAAATAAAGTCCCTGAATTATTCTAGTCTCATGTCGGCTAAATGCATGGATTATGAGTCGTTGACATTTCCTGTATTGAACATATGTGAGTTCATATAGAGTCATTGCCTATTGCAAATGAACATCTTAGAGATTCTCTCCTTATAGGCAAGGTGAAGACAATGGTGGTAATGGCATTACTAGGGTAAATAAAATACATGGGAGATACAGTTCATCATTCTCACTGAAGTATAGTAAAATCTTCTTAAGATACTTTAACTATTTTAGCTAAAATGACGTAATTATTTTGACAGTAAATACTTATTTAATGAAACATCAGGAAGAATTTAAAACTGCTAATAAAAATTTAGGGACATTGGAATCATACCAGAATATTTTAACATACGACATATGTGCCAAGAACAAAGAGAGAAAAGAACAGTTGCTTCTTAAGACGCTTTTAAGGTATCTGCTTTCTGGAACTCATCTTTACTTCTGGACTTGGGGTCATCAACTTTGTGGTTAGGGTCTTCCCTGTGTTAATAGTGAATTTGGAGGAATACAAGGTCCCAAGAATTAGACACTGATGAGGAGTGGTAAAATCCTGTGGCCACAAGGAGGAAAGAATTGTTTTTATTCATCTGAACCTACAAAGACTCCATGATACGAAAACAGTGGGACTAATCACTTGTGTTCTCATTTCAAGTATGTTCTATGCATTTTAAAATGTTCTTCTGCATTTAAATGTTTGGGGATAGGTAAGCATAGTTTTAGAGGCATATTGTTTCTATTTTTTTTTTTTTTTTAATTTTTAAGATAGTATATTCAGCTCTTATTATTTACATTGCCTGTGCCCGTGCTGTGCAGTTTTTCATTAGAGAGGAAGTGGAAGAGGCACAAGTTTTTTGAATGTCTTTTTAAACTTTAAAAAAAAATATTGAAATTGAAATCTCCATGTACATATTCACTGGGCCCTTATTTGCCCAGTTTAATCCAATTTGTGTCATTTTCTTCTACCAAAATACAAATAAACTTATTTCCTCCTGGGACTCCCATGTTGACATTTATGTTTAATGTAAACTTTCAAGTTACAAACATTCATTCAAATTAACTATTGTTATAGGAGTTAAGAAAAAATCAACTTGAAAAGAAATAAGTGGTTGCTTTATTTTAAAACGGCAATAATGAATGAATGAATGAGGCAGGTCTTGCCATGTTGCCCGGCTGAACTTCTGGTCGCAAGTGTTTTTCCCACCTTGACCTTCCAGAGCGTGGAAATTATAAGTGTGAGGCACGATTCCCAGCTGACAGTTGCTTTTAAGAGTCTTTTTTTTTTTTTTTTTTTTGAGACAGGGTCTCAATAACTTGCCCAGGCTGGAGTGCAGTGGCATGATCAGGGCTCAAGGCACTCAGGTGATCCTCCAAGCTCAGCCTCCCGAATAGCTGGGACTACAGGAATGCGCCAGCACGCCCAGCTAATTTTTGTATTTTTTGTAGAGACAGTTTCACTATGTTGCCTATGCTGATCTCGAACTCCTGGGGTCAAGTGATCCTCCTGCCTTGGCTTCCCAAAGTGCTGGGATTTATTGGCCTGAGTCACTGTGCCTTTTTATTTATTTATTATTTTTTAATTTAATTTAATTTTTTTTTTAAGGATAGGGTTTTACCATGTTGGTCAGGCTGGTCTTGAACTCCCGAACTCAGGTGATCCGCCCATCTTGGCCTCCAAAGTGCTTGGATTACAGGCGTGAGCCACCGTGCCCGGCCACCTAGCCTTAATAGTGTTAATTTTACTTACAGTGTAGCTTTTTGCTTCTTTTCTGTAATTTCTAAAGCATTTTAAGGTTATCTTACAGAAGAATATTTTAATACTTTATCCTTTCTTCAGCTTATCAGTTAGTAAAAATGCATTTGCCTAGAAATTTAAGGAAAGTTGCTAGAGGGTTTTACGTTTTGTTTTCTTCAGGTTTTAAATAGTTAAAAATGGAAAAACAGCTTCTCTTTTGAAAAAGACAATTCAAACACAGAAGCCTTCTGCCCTGTGTGGTGAGAATGAAACAAGGCATAGTTTCTGGCTATCAGGAAATCATGTTTTGCTCCAGATTTTCTCTTTGCAAAGAACATGGTTAGACATTCACCTCAGCCCCCTTTTATGGGCCACTTTCACTGTTGCCTGTGTGGGTCGACCTTGTGACTTCAGCCAACGAGAACATTATAGAACCCCTTTTTTCCCTCTGGGGAAAAGTGGTGTTGAAGAAGGTTAGCTGATTCTTGGCAGTGTTGAAGACCTTTCCTTGAGAAAGCATGATGGAGAGTATACTGAAGGAATGGCTTCCTACTTAAACACCCAAGAAGGATTGTGGAGCTGAGGTCTATGAGTGTGAGTCTCTGTGACCGAGGGGAACCGGTGTGAAAGCCTCTTAGGAAAGATTTTTCATGTTGTCTTTCTGTAGGTTCAGGAATGCATAGTTTAACCACAAGCCTGACTCCTAGGAAGATGAGAGAGAGGGCCTTGTTCAAAGATAAATTATATATTGTATATAGAAACAAAGATTTTATTTTATGCTCTCCTCTACCTCTTTTGTTTTGTTTCGTTTTGTTTTGTTTTTTTGAGATAGGGTCTTGCTCTGTTGCCCAGGCTAGAGTGCAGTGGCATGATTATAGCTCACTGTAACCTTGAACTCCTGGGTTCAAGCAATCCTCTCACCTCAGCCTTCTCAGTAACTGGGACTTCAGTCATGCACCACCATGCCCGGCTCATTTCTTAATCTTTCTGTAGAGATGGGGTCTCTCTGTGTTGCCCAGGCTGGTCTCAAACTCCAGGCCTCAAGTGATCCTCCTGCTTTGGTCTCCCAAAGTGTTGGAATTATAGGCGTGAACCACAGCATCCACCCCACCCCCCTGTCTTTATTCCATGCTTTTAGAATACAAAACCCAAACCAAAGTGAGCTGGTTAAAATCAAATTACACTAATTTTACCCTTTTCAAATTTGAAATCCAGTGAGTTTAAGTTGGAGATGGCTGTTGTGGCTATTACGTTAATGATAATAGCTAAGCGGTTTTCAAAGACATGAGTATCTAATGTGTGTAGTTCTTAAGCCTAGCTGTCATCAGTAAGAAAGGATGGGTTGGGATAGGATGTAAGGAGATGAAAATTACTGACAAAACCCAGCAAAAACCCAGACTATTACAAATATTCCAAGAATGTGAAAGGCATGAAAAGAAAAAGGCTTGCTATTTACTAACGTATTGATCTTAGATGTTTGCTCAAGTCAGTTTGTTCTGTTCAATTCCTAATAATGTATTTAGCCTATTTAAACATTTCCAGGCCGATGGGAAAGTTGAGAGTTATCCTGAAATGGTCGTTGTAGACAAGCCTCACCCTGGGAAGTTACAGGAGGATAAAGTACCAGAATTAATTTGCATTCAATACAGAGGTCTTTCTTTAAAGAATTTTAAAATGCTACAAATATATAGGCCTTTAAAAAGCATTCAGAGGCTGGGCGTGGTGGCTCACGCCTGTAATCCTAGCTTTCTGGGAGGCCAAGGCAGGCGGATCACCTGAGGTCTGGAGTTTGAGACTAGCCTGACCAACATGGAGAAAGATAGAAAAATACAAAATTAGCCGGGCGTGGTGGCGCATGCCTGTAATTCCAGCTACTCGGGAGGCTGAGGCAGGAGAATTGCTTGAACCCAAGAGACGGTGGTTACAGTGAGCCGAGATCGTGGAGAAATGCATACCTTATAGCAGGCCTGAAATTTAATGCTTTTATTTATTTTTAAATGTATATTTAGCTTGGGTTTTTTTCTTTATATATTAAGAAATATATCTGAATGAATATAAAGTCATAGAAATGTGTATCATGTGTTAAGATAGCATACTTGTGCTTTCTTTTAGTATTGCGATTTGTGATAGCTATTTCTTTTCTTTTTATAATGTAGTCTATGCATGGAACATTGAAAAGTATTGAAGGGCCTCCAAACTTGGGTATAAACTTGCCTTTGAGCATTAAGCCTGCAACTCAAAATTCAGCAAATCAGAACAAAGAGGACACCAAATCCATGAACGGGAAAGAGAAATTGGAAAAGAAATCTCCATCTCCTGTGAAAAAATCAGTGGAAACCAAGAAAGTGGCCAGTCCTGGGTGGACGTGTTGGGAGTGTGACCGGCTGTTCATGCAGAGAGATGTGTACATATCCCACGTGAGGAAGGAGCACGGGAAGGTCAGTAAAGAATGAAGGCTGCTCCGGGTGAGTGCAAGAGAGCACTGGACCGCCATGCTTCCAAGATGTGGGTTCTTGGCTTGGCTCTGTCAGTAATGAGTAGTGTGACCTTGAAAATCACTTGGTGTCTCTCTGCCTCAGTTTCTTTATCTATAAAATGGACTTTTCCAAATCCTTCAGTCTTGTTCTGTGATTTTCCTAGTAATTGCCTTCACATGCACACCTCAAGACTGGTATGCATTTGTATTGTTAGCTTAGCAAAGAGAAAAATAGTAAATCAGAGGTAAAGGCATTTCACTTGACCTCTATCCCTGTGCCAGCTAAGGAAGAAAGGAGCAGAGAAAGACAATGGAAATGCTGAACACTGCCTGTAGCATCTGTATGACTTACAGAAGTCTTCCTGGAGTTTGGTAGTGGGAAGAGGAACCGCATCCTTTACATTCCAGGAGAAGCTCTGTAACTCAAAATCACTGAAAAATCTGAGTCACAATATGCAAATTCTTTCTCTTTTAAAAGTAAGTAGATGTCTCCAATTGATAAGGAATTTTAAAAATAACTTATTAGACCTAATAACATTAACAAAATTATTTTTGAATATTATCTAATACTGTATTAGATGCAATATTAGGCTGTGTTCACATTTCCTGATTGTCTCAAAGTTGATTTGTAATGGCTAGAATCCAAAAAGTCCACATACTACATTTGGTTGTGTATAATTCTTTATTTTATATAGTCCTCCCTCTATTTTATTTTTTAATGTATGGTTGATTTGTTGAAAAAATTGGGTTGTTGTGTTATATATAGATTGTCTCTCACTTTACTAGATTTGGATAATTGCTACTTTAAAAAAAAAAAAAAAACTTGTTGACATTAGGAACCAACATAGAATTTGCTACTTTTTTTTTTTTGAGAAAGAGTCTCACTCTGTTGCCCAGGCTGAAGTGCAGTGGCATGATCTCAGTGCACTGCAACCTCTGCCTCCTGGGTTCAAGCAATTATCGTGCCTCAGCCTCCCAAGTAGCTGGGATTACAGACACATACCACCACACTCAGCTAAGTTTTTTGTATTTTTAGTAAAGATGGGGTTTCACTATGTTGGTCAGGCTGGTCTCAAACTCCTGGCCTCAAGGAATCCACCCACCTTGGCTTCCCAAAGTGCTGGGATTACAGGTGTGAGCCACTGCACCCAGCCAGAATTTGCTACTTTTTGACACCATTTAACTTGTTCCTCTTTATCTCATATTCCTGAAATTTTGATTAGATTAGTTTTTTTTTTTTTTTTTTTTTTTACGGAAGCCTATATCAGCTGGGCATGGTGGCTCATGCCTGCAATCTCAGCGCTTTGGGAGGCCAAGGTGGGAGGATCACTTGAGGCCTCCAGGGTACAGTGAGCCATGATCATGCCACTGCACTCCAGCCTGGCCAATAGTGCTAGACCCTGTCTCAAAACTAAAAAACAACAAAAGAATATGTCATAGGTGCTGCATTCTTTTTGTATTTCATCATGAGAAACATTATACCAGCTTGTCCCATTTGTAGTCCCAATGCTGACATTACTCAGTGGGTTCAAATGCATGATGTTTTTAAAGAAAGTCATCTTACTGCTTTAACTTGAGCCAATAGAACAAAGTAGTCATCCTTAGTGAGCCTATATAAAGACTGCATAGGAGGCCTTCTCTTCCCGGTTCTTCCTGGAGTCGGGAAAAGCTGGGTTGAGAGGGTGTAAAAAAGAAAAAAAAAAAAAGAGTACGTAGGAATTGTTTTGTAGTTAGTCTACACTACATCCTTGAGAAGTTTGTTCTGTTACACGTGCTGAGAACTATTCTGTAATCTCATTTTTTATACTCTTTGTTTGAGCTACTCATGAAACTGACATGGTTTACTTTGTGATCATCCAAATGGCCTGTGAACATGGATCAAAATATTCACAAATTACAAAAAGATGTTTTTATTGTATTTTGTCTCACTATAGTGCGTCTTGATACAAAAGTAGTTTCTTACAGCATATATTTGGCTCAGTAGCACTTTGCTTATTTAATCATCTTCATCTTAGACTTTCCTACTAGCATTGTACAGTGTTCATTGTAAATACTGGGTAGTTTTAAGGAGCAACACTTAAATAACCTACGGTATAAATACACTGCCAGGGGTGCTGTTGGAGCCTGATGTGGTGGTTCTAGGGAGTCTTCCTTGGCACTCCCACCAGATTGCATAAGAGTCAAACAGGAGCTGGTCTTCCTCATCATCTGGTAGTCTAGTCCTTCCATTTCGTGAGATTTCTGTAACTATCTTGTAACATTTCAGAACTCTTTCTTTTTTAAAAAACTACGTTTATCTTACATATGTGATAATGATTAGATCTAGGTAGGATATAAGAGAAGGAGATGGTTTCAAAAAAGTTGGTGGGGTGAAATGTACCACTGATTGAAAGCCTTTGCTCTGGAACCACGGCAGAGAGGCCACTCTGAATTGGATGTGTGTGCGTGCATGTGCCCTTGGTTTCGATGGAGATGTTCATCAGAATGGAAATGTTTGGCTTAGTAGGATTTTAGGATTAGCTTTGAAGGAGTTGAGGCCCTGCCTTTGGAATGAGGCACATCAGATTAGATTGCAGTTTCACTCCTGTTCCCTCGGCCTCCTGAGAGGATGAAGGAGACGAGTGGGCCAGGAGAGGGGAGGAGCGTCTTTGTAAGCTAGTGAAATGAATAGTGTTGAATGCGGGACCGCAACCAGTGCTTGAGTTGCACCGTGCTGAATCACCCTGGAGCACCCCACTTCCAAACATCCCTCTACAAGCATCTTGTATCTGTCTCCATTCATTTCTCCTTTCCTAGAAGACTCAGGTGACCCAAACTTCAAATCCCCTGCACTGTCTTTTCTCCTTCTTCTTCAGACAACCAAGTGAGCACCTTGCTATCCATACCTTTCTTTCCCATTTACCCTGGGAAGGAAATGCCACCTTATCTCTGAACACAGTTCTTTGGTAGCCCCTTGGATGTTAAGTCTGTTGGGCGTGTTCCTGTCTCTACCTCCACTCACCCCACAGCAGTATTTCACACGATCAGCAATTCTTTCTAAATGCATTTTCTACCCTTATTGTAGAACACCACTCTCTCCTGGGTTTTTCTCACCATTACCGGAACACCCTTCAGGTTTCTGTTCTGGAAACATTTAACTTTCTCTTGGGAAAATTCAACCACTTTTATAACTTTGTTTCTCATGTATAGTATATATACAGATCGCACCCAAATCTGTGTCTCCAGTTGGTTGAAAAGTATTTCTAGAATTAATAGACCAAGAATGAGTTCTGATTTGGAAGACGTCGGACTCCTCTTAAAGTTAACTTCCTCCTCTTTAAAATGGGTACATGTTTAGTGATCTTCCAGTGGTCCTGTGTACCTAGAGAACTATGTATGAGGTGATAAGTATTATCTAATCCTTATGGGTTGAAGATGAGATACCAATATGAAATACGCTATATACATATGCAGGATCAAAAATTGTATTGGGCTAAAGGTCTCAGGGGAGAATATATTTTTACTTCCACCAGCCCAGAAGTTATTGGAAAGATTCAAATTTACTGGATTACCCAATGAAATATTATTATGCATTATGATAAATATGTGAGTGTTCTGAACCAGTGAACTTTGAATGTATGCTTGATTTTAGTATCATAGTTATGACTTAAAAATACATATATATAAATATAATAACTTGAGGAATAATCTAATTCTGCCAGCCAAAATACAGTCATTACCTTAGTGTTATTTGCTACCAGCATGATTATTATTTTGATAAGGTTTGGAGTAAATATTTCAAGTTAGGTGTAAATCTAAATGGCATAAGTTAAAAATATATGTCAAAATGTAATTCACTGCTACTCATTTTAGGTGGCCATTTTGGTTTCAGTAATTGTTTTTGACCCTTCTTCCCCTTTTCAATTCCCATCCAGAATGAACTTTACTAAAAAGAAATATTTTATATACAGTTCCACTTATTAAGTAAAGATATTTAGTAGCTTTGTCTTTAAGATGCAAAAACTGGCCAGGCCTGGTGGCTCACGCCTGTAATCCCAGCACTTTGGGAGGCCAACGCAGGTGGATCACTTGAGGTCAGGAGTTCGAGACCCGCCTGGCTGACATAGTGAAACCCCATCTCTACTAAAAGTACAAAAATTAGCTGGGTGTGATGGCAGGCACCTTGTAATCCCAGCCACTTGGGAGGCTGAGACATGAGAATTGCTTGAACCCAGGACGCAGAGGTTGCAGTGAGCCAAGATTGCACCACTGCACTCCAGCCTGGGCAACAGAGCAAGACTCTGTGTTTTTAAAAACAAAAACAAAAACAAAACAAAACAAAAAAACAGATACAAAAACCTACTTCTGGCTCTGCTAGTTATTCAGTAGCTTTTCTGTGTCTCTAATGCTCTTTTTAAAAAATGAATTGTCAGTATCCACTTTCAGTTTTTCCAGTGATTTGTTGTAATCTGATATCAATTGAAATACTTTAAAAAAATGTTGACAGATATTCAGTGCATATTTATTATAGGCATAATCATCTTAAAATCTACAACTTACTGAATTACTACTTTAGCTATTTAACAAAGATAGTCAAAGCAGCAGCATTTTAAAAAGTGGTTGTTACAGAAATTCTTTATGCAGGAAGCAGTAAAAAACTGAGCAATTTCTCTTTTTAAAATTTTTTCTCAAATGCTTATGTATTGTCTAAAAAAAAATCGATGGCTTTCTAAAGTTGATATTATTGTTTTGTTATGGCCAGATTTTAGGTGTTCTTGTAAATGGTAAAGTCTTCAAGGGCAAGTTGTATGTTCATTTTATTATTACAGTCTTCTGTGGCTTATAGCATTGTGCCTTGCAGAGTATCTCTGGAGTCACTGATTGAAGCAGTTCTCTTTGGATTGTTACTTGCACATATGGGAAGGGGCTTTGTGTTAGCCACAGATAGACACAAGTTGCAGTCTGGGTTCAGGTACCTAACTAGCTTTCTAACCACAGAAATCCTACCACCTTTGTGTCTCTGTATTCTCGACTCTAACATCAGGAGGACAGGCTGTCAGTGTCACATTAACCTGATGATCTCATCCAAGCCATGAGCCCTTTCTCAGATCCATGCACAAATGCACAGAGTTTTATATATGATTTTAGGCGGGTTATATATCTCCTGCTTTTCTTTTTGGTTGTTCTAGAAGACCTTTTAGGAACCAAATGAAGATCCCTTGAATGAGTTAATATCTGAGGTCATTCTTAGAGATTAAACATTCTATAATTATGTGAGCCAGTAGTAAAATTAAAAAGAAGTTCTATGTACTTGTTCAAATCTAGAAAATTATAACTCACTCCGTGATAATAGTAATCATTTTCTCATTTGCTTCCTGGTTCTCCTACACATCAAGGAACCTTTACTTATTAATTGAAAGATCCTAAAGCAGAGGCACATGTACTGAATTATGGAACTCTGTTGCCATCAAAATGAACCTTAGATATTTTGAGTTTTTTTTTTTTGTTTTTTTTTTGAGACAGGGTCTCACTCTACTGCCCAAGCTAAAGTGCAGTGGCACTATCTTGGCTCGCTGCAACCTCCGCCTTCTAGGCGTAGGCAGTCCTCCTGAGTAGCTGGGACTACAGGTGTGCACCACCACACCCAGCTAATTTTTGCATTTTTAGTAGAGACAGTGTTTCAGCATGTTACCCAGTTGAACTCATGGGCTCAAGTAATCTGCCTACCTTGGCCTCCCAAAGTGCTGGGATTACAGGCATGAGCCGCTGCACCCGGCCTCAAGATTCTTCATGATGTACATGTGGTCCAGTTCTGTGTCTGTAAATCCTGGCACCACAACTACCAGTGTGGCTTGGTGAAGTAAATAGTAACAACTACCAGCTTCCAGCTTCAGCTTCAGTTTGCATAGGTCTAAAATGGAAATATTTACCATGTAAGAGTCTTTTGAAATTAAATAAAATGAGAGCATGTAGCACGGTACGTAGTAGATATTTTCTGTGTACGCCATATTTCCTCTCGAGCACTATAGATTTTTTTTTTTTAATTAAATTTTGCTTGAAAGAAGCTCACCAAAAGGGAAGATTCTTCATATAGAGACGTTATACATTTACTTCTTTTTTTTTTTTTGGAGACAGGGTCTTGCCCTGTTGCCCAGGCTGGAATACAGTGGCATGATCTCGGCTTACTGCAACCTTTGCCTCCCGGGTTCAGGTGATTCTCCTGCCATAGCCTCCTAAGTAGCTGGGATTACAGGTGTGGACTATCATGCTGATCTAATTTTTATATTTTTAGTAGAGACAGGGTTTCACCATGTTGACCAGGCTGGTTTCGAACCTCTGACCTCAGGTGATCAGCCTGCCTCAGCTTCCCAAAGTGCTGGGATTACAGGCATGAGTCACTGTGCCTGGCATGCTTGGTTAATTAAAAAAAATTTTTTTGTAGAGATGAAGTCGTACGAAGCCCAGGCTGGTCTTCAACTCCTGAGGTGTGCCCAGATTTCCTGCTTGTGTGAAGGAAGCAGGTTGGGTAGATTCTGAAGATTTCAGGTGAAGTCTGTCTGATCTTGCGGAGCATAGCCATTTCAGAGAACAGATGGTGAAGTAGCTAGTTCCTGTCTGAGCGCTGGGGAAAAGAACTAGGCGAAGGCTATGAACATGTGATTTCAGATCAATCTCCTTTTCTTCACAGAGGGACCAGTTGGTAGGTAGAACAAACATCAAGACAGAAACTGGGTTTCAGCCAAGCTGTTGACAGATTTTGTGTGTTTTGATGCTGTTCTGTACAGTGTAGCGCAGGAGGGCCTGGGTGAAATACTGCATGGAAAGCTGACTCATGGCTTACTGCCTTGTTGGAGAGAAAGTTTCTGTCTCAGATCAGATTTTCCTCAGCCTTTCTATCAATGACTTGATTGTAGGAAGAGAAGCTAGGAGGGATTTTGCAAGACAGATCTTAAATGCAGAGCTTTTCACTTAAAAAGTACACAGATACTATGTGAGGTAGGTATGGCTTAGCTAAGTTCTATGAAAAAGTGTTTTGTCTTTATTTGACTGTTTTGCTACAACCCATCTTTTTTGTGGCTGCAGAGGTAGCATTCATACCAAGGAAAGCTAACTCCCTTCCTTTGACTTGGCACCATAATCTAGCTAGCGGTTCCCAGAATCCGAGTGTGCATCAGAATTACCTGGAGGGCTTGTTCAGCTAGTTGCTGGCCTCCACCCCACAGCTTCTGATTCGGCAAGCAGGTCTGGGATGGAGGCCAATCATTTGCGTTTCTAACAAGCCCTAGCTGGTGCTGATGCCGCTCATCTTGAGACCACACTTTGCGAATTACTGGCTTAATCTGTGTGGCAGTACAATCCCCCAAAGCCCATCGATTTATCCACTAAAAGTTCATTTCTTGTACATACAGAGTTTGCTATGCCAAGTTTGCATTTCTCAGGGACAGTCATGTCTTCCACTGGTAACTCAGTGATCAAGGCTGTTTCTTTTAGCCTCATTGTCTCAACGTAGGTGTTACTGAGAAAAAGACTGGAGGGTCATGCCTGGTCTTTACACGCTCCTTATTCTGGGTGTGATGCACAACACATATCACTGGCCAGAATGCATCGTGCGAGTAGCCCCAAACATATTCCCATGTACCACAAAGGGGAGGGAATGACAAATAATATTTACCATCTGCAGTAAGGTGGCCACAGAGAATCTAAATGGTGGGAAATGTTCTGTTGTGCCAATTTAAGATGGATGCTGACAGCTAGCAGAGGAGGGTAAGCAGAACACTGAGAGTCTAGAAACAGTGGCAGGAGGAAGAGAGAAGTTGGGGTGAAAGGGAGCTTTGATAGCTGTCTTGAGATACGTGTGCTCTGTGGGAGGACCAGCATGTGATAATTCCAGACCAGCTGGAGCCATTCATGAGTGAAATGTCTGCCTACCTGTCATTGGAAGTATTCAAGTAGCAGCCAAATGCTCACCTGCAAAAGAATGGAATAGAGAGGATTCTAGGGTCGACCGGGCGCAGTGGCTTATGCCTGTAATCTCAGCACTCCGGGAAGCTGAGCTGGGTGGATCATTTGAGGTCAGGAGTTCAAGACCAGCCTGGCCAATATGGTGAAACCCTGTCTCTACTAAAAATACAAAAATTAGCCAGGCATGGTGGCGGGCATCTGTAGTCCCAGCTACTCGGGAGGCTGAGGCAGGAAAATCGTTTAAACCCGGGAGGTGGAGGTTACCGTGAGCAGAGATTGCACCACTGCATTCCAGCCCTGGTGACAGAGTGACACTGTGTCTCAAAAAAAAGGATTCTATCTTCGGATGATGGAATGAAAGGAAACTACCAGTAATAATCCATGTAGTAGCCATTGCTAGTGTGAGGTGGATATTCAGTCACAGTCTAAAAGTCATTCCATGAACTAACCAAGCTCTGTAAAAAGCATTTGGTTTTCAGTTAGTCTAATTTGTAGATAGAAACAGAACTTCTAGGAAAAAGTCCTTGTCAGAGCAAGGCTGCAGGTGGAGCAGTGAGCCTGACTCCTTGACTGCACATGAGAATCACCCGGAGAGCCTTTGTCCCAGCACACTTGTGCTCCCTAGACTGGCTAATTGACATCACCAGGGATGAGACCTGGCCCTGGTGTTCTGGAAGCTTCCAGGTTATTCCAATGTTGCAGCAGCGCCGGGAACACTCATACCACCTGGGATCCGCCGCGCACCTTTTCTTGCTGCTGTTGCTCATTACTGTGGCCCTCACTGTGTGACTGCCCTATCACCGACACACCTTTGCTGAGTTTATATTTTGGGGAAAGTTGATCCCATGTGCATTTGTTTAGAGACTCCACCCAACGTTCAATCTTGGTTTAAAGACTCCACCCAACCTTCACTCTTAGTGGTGAACGCAGGGGATGCACTTCTCTGGCCGTTGGAGCTGGCCGTTGGAAATAACAGCATTAGTAAGTAGAGGAAAAGGTGGGCCCTAAGTTTCAGTATACTTCAATGCCTGATTATAAATGATTTTAGGCTGTCTTCATGTTTCTGTTCCTAAAGCCTTTAAGAAAAGTTTTCCTCTCTTGCATTTTCTATACGGGGTGCAGGTGATTTGGAATACTTGCTATTATGTAGTTTTTTCCATTCTGAAATTCACTTTCAGTTCCCTCAGAGAAACTGTAGGTGAAAGACAGCAGTGCAGCAAAGGGAAGTGGGAGAATGAAAGGATCAGAGTGTGGAGAGATGAGCAGAGCCACCGAGGCAGGTGTGCTGTTGTTACTTTTAAAAAGAACGGCAAAGCAATCAGCTTACATTTCCCAGTTTGGGACCACCATGCTTAGAGTCAGATTCACTATGGAGTTTTGCAGAGACTCTCACTTGCACAGTATTTAAAAGTGTGTGTGTGTGTGTGTGTGTGTGTGTGTGTATGTATAAATTTTTTTTTTATTGCCCACCTGGCCAGGCGCAGTGGCTCACGCCTGTAATCTTAACACTTGCAGAGGCCGAGGCAGGATTGCTTGAGCCCAGGGCTTTAGGCTGCAGTGAGCCGTATTCCTCGCACTGCGCTCCGGGGTGGGCAACAGAGCGAGACCCTGTCTCAAATTAAAAAAAAAAAAAAATTAAAAAAATGCCCGCCCACGCAACCTGGAACCTAGCCATGCGTTTGAAATGTGTGGTAGGGCATAAATCCCACCCCCAGTCTCCCTGAAACTTCTTGAGAGAACTTTGTGAAATAAAACGTTACATCTCCATTTTGTTTCTGTCTTCCCTGCTGTACTGTGGTGATGGCCATTAGTTAAGGGGATAGAAATACTGAAATACTGTCTGGTTTGCATAGTTCATTGCCAGATGGTTTCACTGGCATTCATTTACTGTTAGGATTCATTCTGTTGTCATTAGGCATGTGTTACTACAAAGTCTCTAATCTCAATGTAGGGAGATCATAGATTTTTTTTCTTCTAAAACTCATCTTTCAGCTCTGGTGACTTTAACTTTCTGCCAAAATCTTATTACCCGAACAACTGGTAAAAAAAATTAAAAAACAGTTTCTCCTATCTTTTTTGGCTTAGAACTTATTTGTGGTCTTTCAAGGTTTTAGGAGAAATATCTTTAAATCAGTTGCATGTTCTCTTCTACCTCTGGTTGATTATTAGAGAATGATGGCTTCTCACTTGATTCTGCATTTGAGTCAGATGTAAATCCAAGGATTAAAAGTCACATAAGTTAGAGTTTGTATATTAATGCTAGAAATGTACATCACTGCTGGTTTTATGAAACTTATTTTTCATTAGTTTTGGCCACTGGAATTGATATTTTATTAGTATATTTTATTTTGTATATACACATATATTTTTTATACAGGATCTTGCTCTGTCACCCAGGCTGGAGTGCAGTGGCATGATCATAGCTCATTGCAACCTTACACTCTTGGTCACAAGCAATCTGCTGACCTCAGCCTCCTGAGTAGCAGGGACTACAGGTGACCACCACCATGCCCAGCTAATTTTTATTGATATTCATTTCTTTGTAGGGACTGGTGGGTAGGAAGTTGGGGACAGGGGAGTTGTCTCTCTTTGTTGCCCAGGCTGGTCTCAAACTCCTGGCCTCAAGTGATCCTCCAGCCTTGGCCTCCCAAAGTGCCAGGATTACAGATGTGAGTCATCATACCTGGCCTATAATTTTATTATATTCTAAATATTTTTACTCCATATATTTTATATAATATGTATTTCTTATATAAATCCATAATTCTTTTTAATACTAATTTTTATTATAAGTTATATTTTAGTTTGTGGTATTTTATTAGTATGGTTTACTATATGTAGTTTTCTAAAGTCTTCCATTTCATTTAATAAAAGCCTCTTTTTTAATGTAAGACTGTAAATATGTTGTAAAAAGGATGTTGAAAATTTTTGGTTCAGGGCATATTAAAATACCTGTTCAACTATTGGTGATCTTGGGAGCTTGTGGCCAAATTGGAAGGTGGGGTGTTAAGAATGCTGGGGCAAACAGTGTCTGAGGGCTTACCCAACTTTCATTGCAGCTGCCTCCCGAGGGGAGACAGTTACGAATCCCACTTTCAGGTGAGGAAGTGAAGCCTGAGAAAGGTTCAGTAACTTACCCCACGGTTCTGCAGCCTGGCAGCAGCAGCAGGTTTCTAGCCCAGACACCCGCAGTTTGCACAGCATGAAAGCTGACATTTCAAAAGCTGCTTAATTTTAGTCTCCTTGAATCTTTCAATATAGATGTGGAACAGTTAGCAAATACATGACTTTCCATCCAGTTTTTCCTTCTGCGTTTGATGTAGTCATTTTCACTTAGGTGTTCAGTCTTGGTTAAAGTTGGTTATGCCATGATTAACTGGACGTGTGTGTAGTTTTGGAAGAATGTCTGAGTGTCATGGTTTTATATTCCTCAGCTGAAGCCTGATGCTTGGCTGGAATTACTTGCAGTTGCTGTTAACAGCACCATGGTGTCGTTAATTAATTGGGCATATCTTCCTCCAGCATCATGACTTGCTTTAGAGTGGCTTGGATTTAGCAGTTGCCTGGGGACATGTATCTGGAGGCTGCGTGGCTGGGAGCAGGGCCTGCGCCTTCTGGGAGACAGAGCCTCTTCCTGCAGAGTCTCCGAAATGTGGAGAAACGCTCAAGAGAGAGGCCCCTTTTTGACTCCAGGAGTTAATCTTAACGCAGAGGCTCTCAAGGGAGAGAACACAATTAGAATCGGGGTTTTTTCTCAGTCTGGTTTTGGGGGTTTGGGGTGTGGAGAAGTGGGTAGGACCTGGGTAGGAGTGAATTCTATTTTTAAATTTCTCTAGATAACTGTTACCTTCACACTCACACACTTTCCCTCCCACTCTTCTACCCTCTCTCCTCCTTGAGAAGTTCTGCTGTAAAGGGATTAAGCTGAGAGATAAGCTATTTAGGGGATTTTGCTCTTAATGCTGGAGAGTTTATAAAAGCTGCCTAACAGGAAGATGAGATTGGAGAATAATTTCAGTTTAGGAGTTACATATTTTTAAGAATAGCTAGAAAAACCATGAGTTTTTATTTTGGGCATTATCTTTCATTTAAAACATTTATCTTTAAATTACTTGCCTTGGTGTTCATAATTTATTTCTAAATTATATTTTATAATTGTTATGTGTTTTAGCAAACCTGTTTATTTTTGGATCATGAACAAGAATCTGGAAAGTCCTGAGCTTGCCCCAGTACCAGGCAGTTTTCACTGAACTGAAATAAAGTGAAAGATACAAAGAAGGAACCATTAGGTTTGTCCTCTAAATTGAGAGAAAATGAATTGACAGGCCATCAGTTTCCACTTCTAAAATTTACAGATTATTTTTCCCTTAGGGATAGAAAAATCCTTTCAAGAAAGAATAACGCATTATTTTGAAAATGTGATGCAAAAAAGGCTGTAAAATATTAGTCCACATCTTATGTATAGCCAGAAGAAAGTTTTTTTCAGATTCTTAGGAAGACACGCTCTTTAGTGTGACGTGTTGGTGTCTGGTCAGATGTCTGTTGGAGGCATTTTTCTGTTAACTCACCCAAGGTTGCTATAAACAAGGTTGAAGGACTATAAATGTGTATTTATGTATGCCCGGTTCTGTGGTCTAAGGAAAAAGCTGTGGCTTTATTAACCCTTTTTATTGTTATGGCGTGCGTGTTTTCTCATGACACTGCATGAGAGTGTATTAATGTACATCCCATTGGATATTAAGTATAAAAACCCCACACCGAAGGATGTGCAATGAAATAGCACAAAATAATAGGCAAAGGTGTTGAGTCTAGTTATCAGGTCAGTGGGCGGCTTTCCGAAAGTCTGCTAGGATTTAGGGGCTGGTGGGCCTAGAGCTGGAAGAACTGGTGGTCCCAGTAGAGGGTCCCCAACAGAACGGATCCCTCTATCATTAGACCCATTGCCAGATAACAAAGCTTTCCCGATAGACCCTCCTCAGCTGCCAGAGCATCTCTTGGAAGTGTGACTGTTCTGTCATAGGCAGCCCTGGAGCTCTCCATGATCACCCTGCCTCCTTTTCCAGCCCTGCTCCCCCTGGACCCCTGTCTGTTCTTGTTCGAGCAATACAGAGCTGCCTGCAGTTTCTTGACACATGCCACGTTCTTCCTTGTCTTTGTTACTTTCCGTTCCTCTTACCTGGAAATTCCTTGCTGCATTTCCTGCCTGTGAGCCAATTGTGGCCAGCAGGTCTCTCCATCCCCACTCTGCCCCTGTGCACCCTTCTTTGCACCTGTGGCCACCTCCACCACACTGCCTGTTGTGCCAGCATCCCCCTATTTTCTGCCTTCAGCAGGTTCTAATCTCCTCAAGGGCATGGAGATCCTGGCTAGTTAGAGTCGGAGCTCAGTAAATACCGTGCAAGGAGTTAACTGAAACACACAGCATTCGGTCTCCCATGGCCTGCTGGGTTGCTGAGGCTGCTCCAGACCTGTTTGGCTGAGGACTGGCTGTGGCTACTTACTCTTACTGCTTCTTAAAACTATAGAGTTGTACCTTCCTTCTACCTTGCTGCACAGCAGTTGCAAGCGTTTGGCCAGAATTGCTGGCCTCAAGGGAGTGGATTCAGAGCAGGCTCATTAAACATGTGTTAGAAAAAATCCTTTACAGCGCTCGAGCTGTGGGTATCAAGTTGTGTCTTTGCACATGAAGTACAGCACATATGGTACTTGTCTCTGAAAAGTCAGTGCCCTACAAGGCGTTCAGGCAATAACCGGTTAGAACATGGTGCTTAAGGACACCGCAGTGACTAAGATGTTTATAGACACTTGAGACATTTGAAGTTCATTGCCTACCAGGGCTGCTGTTATTTTGGAGGCCAAGGAAGATATTTCCTCCCTTGGCTTTTCCTGTTTATCTCTAAGGGGCCCAGAAGGTAGAGGCTTCCTTGACACTGGGCTGATGCTGTTGCTGAGACAGGAAAAATAGGAGACTTGGTGCCTGTCTCCATCTGCTTTGGGAGAATGTACCAGGACTTCCTGGCCAAAACATATTTCTGATTAAAAACATTCCCATAGCTGGAGACTAAGCTCCTTCACTGCCACAGATGAGCACTTTTCTTTCCAGCTTGGCTTCCGGTGCCCATGGCTGCAGCGAGTCTTCCTCTTCGCCCTTCTCTTCCTTTTGGCGTGGAGGTTGGCTTCTGCTGTCTCATGTGGCTCTCCTATCCCTGGAAGCTTACTGATGGCAAAGGCTTGGCTTCTTGCAGTCCCAGGCTAGTGCCTCCCTGAACCTTCTCCCTTGTCCTCTCTCAACCTCAAATCCCTTCTTGTGGCCCAGGGTTCCCTCCCTGTCCCTGGAATCCGTGGCAGGTAGAGTGTAGACATAGATCCCTTGGGGTGGCGGGAGGGGGAGGAGTGTCATATCTCTCATTCCTTAAAGAACCCAGATTTGCGCTGGGATTAGGTTTCTTCATTTAATCAGTGCTGAAAATGGTGGTTTGGCTCTGTTGCGTTGGTCCAGTGTTGTGATTCTGCTGCAGTGCCTGGTGAAGCTGTTACGGACTTGCTTTAGAATGGAACCGTCATTTGTAATTTCTTTAGGAAAATGTGTTCCTCAATCCAACTGGCAGACCAGATTTTCAGATTTTAAGAATTTAGGACATGATTTGGTCTGTAAATTGATATTATCTTGAAACCCAAAACAACCAGAAAACAATTTAGCCACACGTGTGGGGAAATAAGAGTCCATTCCCGGCCATGGTTGAGTGAATAAGGAATTATAAGATAGCACCAGAAGGTAACCGAGAGGTAGGAGATGCTGGCTCGCTTTAGTTTTAAGTTGAGAAAACTTCAGACCAAGAGGGATCACAGGACTTTCTGCAGAGCATTTTAGCTCTCTTGCCTGGGCCTCGGGCTGTGGGCTTTTCTGCAGCGACCTCGAGTTGTGAGTGCGAACACACTCCTGCTGCTTAGGCAGGAGGAGAGCCGGGGCCTAGGGTGAGATGAGCACAGAGGAAAGTCCTGTCCAGTCCGCCAAATCCAGCAAGTCCACATTAATGTCCAGTTGGAAGGGTGGTTCCGGGAAGGAAGAAGGGCTCCATGGTCAGACCTTCTCATGGCCTCTCAGAACCAGTCATTACAACGCCAGAATCAGCACCGACAAGGAGCACGGAGGAACGCCTTCATCACTGCCTGGCAGCTTGGCCTGTCACCAGGGTACACAGCGCCTTCCTGGGACACTCTGAGGGTCACTTCTGTGCCGCCCTTTTTCTGTTACACCTTCAGATCTGATGGTTGATGACACCTACCGGCGGAACCTTATTAAAGTGGTTCACTCAGGCAGCCAGAAAGTTCCTATATGATGCCAGACTAGGACTCTGGAGACAGTGACCTGCCATCAGTAGGGTTGTTAGCTTTTCTGACACTTGGGTTTGCTTGTTTACTTTTTAATGTTGTTAACACATTTTCTTTTACAGATCATCTGATAAAAACAGCAATTCTCTTTAAAAGGAATGATTAGTTTCTTCTGTCTTTTGATTTGTGGGAATAAATAATACTAGAAAGATTCTGTGTAAGTCTTCAGGCGGTATTCTTTCATTTTTATTATGTAGCAGTATTTGTCCTTTTATAAAATACTAGCTATTATATGGAGAAAAAAATCTTGCACAATGACCTTTTTTTGTTTAGATTGCTTTGTGATTAAAAAAGGGCCAAAAGGTTGTATAACTGCTTGTACCAGAAGGAAAACATTCTGTGTAATCCTGCCAGTGGTCCTTTTGAAGACCGCATTCTCTGAGAACAGGAGAAATAAGAGCAGTAACATATCACCCATCTGTAGATGCACATCTTAGAGACAGGGAGGCTTCAAAGGTAGGACAGACCCCTGCAAGTAGAAGAGGAATGAAGTTGAGCCAGATCCAGACAAATAGGGCAGCAAAAATCCTTTTCATAGTCATGTGGTCTCTGATGAACGTTTCAGAGTTTATGACCATGGCAGCACACGACCCAAGGCACCTGTCAGCTCTCTTTCCGGGGCGTCAATCACTGTGAAGGAGAGGCAGTAAAGATTAGTCAGGATTTATTTTGTTGGCGGCTTTCTAATAAGGATTAATGAAGATGTACCCAGTGGATGGCAGGAGGGTATTGGCCCGAGAATCCCCTGACAGAGAAGAGATGTGAGGTCTGTTGGGGGTCTGCAGTGAGAGCCCCACACCTCTGCTGCACATCCCCAGCGGCGAGCGGAGGTAGGTGCTGAGGCCCCCGGCAGGTGTGTATCCCTGGTAGCCCCAGCGTGCCCTGGCAGGCATTTCTGGGTTTCATTGGCATGATGCTGGGAGCTTGTTAGAAAGTTAGGTAGCCTTCCTTCAGCACTTTGTTTTTTCCTTTGCTCTAAGCTCAGAAACTACGGTGCGAAGCGTTTCTTTCCCATCTGCTCCGGATTTGGCCTTCTGTTCTTGTGCATTTGTTACTGTTCTGCGTCATTACTTTTTCAATTGTACGGTGTCATCAGACCAGACAGTCTTATAACCAGAAACTTCGGAGACTTGGTTTTGTTTTCATTGTTTTAAATAAGCATAGCGGTAAGCACATGTTGGCCTTTAACCCTCTTTATTTCAAAGTTGTCACTTCAGTAATCTAGGTGCATGACAGTGATAGTGCTGGTTCTCGGAAACTTTTTAGAGCATGGCACATGAAAAAATAAAAGCATTCTTTTCACTTCATAGTTGGGACTTGCTTTGGCTAGGTTATCTACATTGTTACATAAATTTGGTTCCGTATGATTGAGACTTGTCTCTTTTCTATTGAATATGAAACAGTGGTCTCAATCAGGGATCAGCAAACTGCGTTTCATGGGCCACCACCTGTTTTAGTAAATAATTTATGAGAACACAGCCATGCCCATTTATTTAATTATCATTGTCTATTCTTGGTTTTAAACTACAAGGGCAGAGTTGAGTAGTGGGAACAGAAGCCTTATGGCCTGGAAAGTCTAACATATGGTCTGGCTGTTCAGAGAAAAGGTGGGTCAACTCTTGGTCTAAATGTATACTCTGTGCTTAAGTATTTCCCCCAAACCACTCGTTCCAATTTGTAGAAACCTGGATGGTGTGATTAATTTTAGTACTTAGAAATTAGATTTCTAGAGGCTTTCACACGTAAACAGTTTGAGTTTCCAAGCTGTGTGCTTATCAAAATACTCCTTTATTTGTGTGTTCTTGAATAGAGTTAATTTGGAACTGGAAAATCTCACTAGTATCCTAGATGTTAAATTCTCTCAGTAAGGATTTGTGAGCTACAATATTCCAGACTTCAAGGGAAGCCAACTTGTTTGTGTAAAAGACCATTTTTCCAAACAGTATGGGTGGTTTGGGTAAGCCAGTTGATTTTCTATAACTTACCTAGTATTTAATGGTGGTAATGTTTATATAACAGGAGTGAAACCTTTCCAGTTTTGTGGGCACATGCTGACTATATTTGAATCTAACATGAATAAATAAATGCAGAAACTTTAATACCTGTGAAACATTAGTTTTATTTGATGAAAGTTTAAAGAGGTCTCAGGGTAGAAATTATAATTTTTGTTTATTTATGCTAATAACATGTTTTAAGGAATGAGTTTTTTTTTTTTAATTACCTTTATTGAAGTATAATTTTTTTTTTTTTTTTTTTTTTTAGTCTGAGTTTCACTCTGTTGCCCAGGCTAGAGTGCAATGGCACGATCTCGGCTCACCACAACCTCTGCCCCTTGAGTTGAAGTGATTCTCCTGCCTCAGCCTCCTGAGTAGCTGGGTTAACAGGCATGTGCCACCATGCCTGGCTAATTTTTATTTTTAGTAGAGACAGGGTTTCACCACGTTGGTTAGGCTGATCTCGAATTCCTGACCTCAGATGATCCGCCCGCCTTGGCCTCCCGAAAGTGCTGGGATTACAGGCATGAGCCACTGTGCCTGGCAAAGTATAACATATTTCTTAGTGCGTTCCTATTCTGTAGACAAGCTAATTTGATTTGTAGGGAATTAATTTGTAATCTATTAGACTATAGGTTTTCAAAAAAATCTGTTTTATTAGCCTGTTCTGGTCTTTCTAAGTCTTCTTTGGTTTGTCTGGGCATATGAATATTACAGGTTAATGTGCAATTCTGAAACTGTCAGAATGGGGCATCCATTCAGACCTTGGGACCGTGTTTCTTTTCCTCTATGTATCTCTTCCTTTTATTCAGTAACTATTTATCAGGTGGCATAGCATTTGCTATGGAATAGTACAAATAAAGTGTAAAATATAATTCATGCCTACAGATGCTTACATGGATGAAAAAAGAAGACATGTTAAGAACTAAAACTACCAGAATAAGAGTTGAGTATAAAACAGGAGTCTTGGCCAGGAGCGGTGGCTCACGTCTGTAATCCCAGCATTTTGGGAGGCTGAGGCGGGTAGATCACTTGAGGTCAGGAGTTCGAGACCAGCCTGGCCAACATGGCGAAACTCCGTCTTTTACTAAAAATACAAAAATTAGCAGGGCATGGTGGTGTGCACCTGTAGTTCCAGCTACTCAGGAAACTGAGACATGAGAATCACTTGAACCTGGGAGGCAGAGGTTGCAGTGAGCCGAGATCATACCAGTGCACTCCAACCTAGGCAGCAGAGTGAGACTGTATCTAAAAATAATAATAACAAATAATAAAACGAGAGTTCTCGAGGAATCACAAGGTGGTATATAATTACTAAATGAAAAATGCTTTGAATTCAGATTTCAGCTCGGCAATTATTGAGGCCCTGTGAATAGAGTGAACAATACAGTCTAGCCTTTAGAGAAGTCAGAAGAGGATAGAATTGAATTAAAAATTAAGATCCAATGTGATACATAGAAGGGAAGAATAAGGATTTCATCCAAGGTACCAGATAGCATAGACGTTGGGATTCACTTGAGGTGGCTGGCAAAATATTAGGGAAATATCAGGGAAAGTTACAAAATTATAGTCTCAAACCTTTTAAAAAACCAAAAGGTTTTAATGGAATGGGCTGAAGGCAATTAAAGGGAAATATTAGGGAAAGGTTATCACAGAGACCTGAGCACCACGGTTTCATGGGGTTTTTTTGGGGGCTGCCAGCAGAACCCTCACAGAAGAAATACTTCCCACAGATGTATGGGAAGTATGGGAAGTATGGCTGCATGGGAGCAATGTGCTGTACACGGAGCAGCAAGAAGATGACTGTGGACGTAGCACAAACCAGCATCACACGGCAGGTGGTTACAGAGTGTGGCGTTCTGGAAAGCAGATGGAGGTGGTGGGATGGTGAGGTGGGCAAGCCCACGGGTCCTATGCCTTAAAGCTGCCAGAGCCTCAGGGTGGGCCTCAGGCAGAGAAGTGATGTGTCAGGGTGTGTGTGTCCAGTGGTCTGCTCTGCAGCTGTGTGGACATGGATGAGGGGAAAAGGCGCCGTGCAGCTGGGGAGGTCTGGGAGCCCCACCAAGGAGTTGGGGGGCAGCTGACCTAGCGGCGGATAGGGCTTGAGTGGCCTTGAGAAGAGTGAAGGCTGTTTGGACAGGCAGAGGAGGAATGTGCCATGGTCTTTGACAGGTGTGAATTTGGTCCTGAACAGAAGGTTTGCAAGGTGCAGTCAGAGTGGCTCGCTGAGGGTTAGATTGTGGATAGTTTCAAAAGCCAGCAGGTTGGAGTATGCATTCCACAGCACAGTGCATCTAGCTGGAGGAACTCTGTCCTCTTCCATTACAACAGTGACTCTGTGTCCCTCTGTAAGAACCACAACCACACTGTCTCCCCTGCATCTGCAGCTTTTCTCGATCATTCTCATAACCATCATTCTCTGTTCATCAAAAAGCATGCCATGACACCTCTTATAATAACAAGACAACCTCCCACCCCTCTTCCTTCACTGCCTTTTTTCTCTGCTTCCTTTTCTATTGTATCTCCCTTAAGTGATTTTCTGTCCTTGTACCCCCCGCTCTGTCTTCCATTTAAGCTTTGATCTCATCATTCCATCAAAACCACTCTTCTCTAGGTCTCCAGTGACTTCCCTGTTGCCGAGGTTGACCTGTGTGAAGCAGTTGTCTGGTGGGTCTTTCTTAAAATACTTTCATTTATAGGCCTTGAGGATGCTGTTTTCTCTTGGTTCTCAGCCTCTGTCACCCTTCTCAGTCTTTTTCATCCTTCCAGCCTGTAAATGCTGATGTTGTCACCCAGGGCCATGACTTGAAATGCCATCTGTACCCTACTGACTCCCACATACATTTGGACCGCCAAGCTGGACCACCTGTTTAGCATCTCTCTTTATATCTGCAATGGGCCTCTCGACATGAACACATCCAAAACATTACTCTTGATTCCTCCTCACCCCTAAACCTGCTCCACTAGTCTTTCCCAGTTAGTGGAAACTCTCTTCTACCATATGCCCAAGGCAGAGAATGTTAGTGATCCTTGATCCTTCTTTTTCTCCCCTTTGTCACCCACAGTTAGTCCATCCTCACATGCTCTTAGTTTCTACCTCCGAGAGCTATACCAGATCCACCCTTTATCCTCACCTCCTCTGCTTCCAAGTTTGGGGCTTATGATCCCTCCGCTGGATTGTTCAGACAGCCTCTGCACTGGCCTCTGTCTTCCCTGCCTCCACATTCAGCAGCCAGAATGACCCACCCAACATAGGCTGATCACCTTACTTCTCTGCTCAGACCCTATGTCTTTCCAGCATGTTTGTGGACCGCCCAAACCCCTCATCCTGGCCCATAGGGCTCTACAGTCTGTTCTCTGACCCCTTCCCCTGCCATTCTTCTCTTCCTTAGCTCCATAGAAAACTGCAAAAAGGGTATGATTGGCCACTTCACGGAAGAAATATAAATGGCCAAGAAATACACAGATAGGTGTTCTATATCACCAGGCATTGAAAATGGGAAATCTGTTTCACCTGTCACTTTGGCAGAGTTGAAGAATAGAGCTGGTGTTGGAAACTCCCTTGGTGAACGTGCAAGTGGTGGTAGAATGAATCCTTTTTAGTGCAATTTGGCATTTGAAGAAGCTTAACATTTTTTTTTTTAACAACCTTTATATTAGAAAGACTGCTTTCAATAATTTATGCAAAGGAAATAATTGATTACAGAAATTTGTATTTGTAGTTACTAAGAAGTTGAAACAACATGAATCATTAATAGAAGATAAACAATTCATGGTCCATTTCTGCAACAGAATACAATATACTCATTAAGAATGCAGAACTCACCAGTCATGGTTACTCACCCCAGCACTTTGGGAGGCTGAAGCAGGTAGATCACCTAAGGTCAGTAGTTTGAGACCAGCCTGGGCAACATGGTGAAACCCTGTGTCTATTAAAAATGCAAAAATCATCTGGGCGTGGTGGTGCACACCTGTAATCCCAGCTGCTTGGGAGGCTGAGGTGGGAGAATCACTTAAACCTGGGGGCAGAGGTTACATCACTGCACTCCAGCCTGGGCGACAGAGACTCTGTCTCAAGAAAAGAAAGAATGCAGAACTGTCAAAATGTGTATAGATATGTGTGTTTTACAAGTGAAAAATCAGGTTAAAAGCCAACATGTATAATATAGATCAGTTTTACAACTATAAATACCGGTGGATGTCTATATTCAGAAAAGAAATGGGAAGGCTGTGTCATTAGAAATTGACAGTGGTTGTTTTGATGGGTGAGATTGGAAGCAGTCTTTTCTCTTTTACATTATGCAATACACATTTGTTACTTTGATAATCAAAGAAATAAGAAAATGAAGGCCACAGCTGAATCTGAAGTCTAGATGCACCACATAAGCTTCACTTTGGAAATGGAAGCTACTGGGCAGGAACTCCTGCAATATCTGGGCCCGTTCGTCGCCCACCCACCCCTGACTTTAGTAAGCATGACACCTGTCCCCAGATGACGCCTTTGCTCTGGCCACACAGGAAGAGCTGTTCTTCCCATGTCTAAATCCCTCCCCACCTCCCTGCTCATTCATTCATCTTTCGCCTCTGTCCTCAGTCTCTTAATTTATTACAGGCTCTTTCTTATCAGCATTTAAATACCATCATGTCTCTCCCATCTGGCAGAAAACAGGCAGAGTTCCTCTGTGTCCAGCCCTGTATCCTAAATTTGTTACTTTGTGATTATTTTGTAGAACCTACTCATATTTTCCAAGTAGGTAACTGTGTTCAGTTAATCTTTATTTATTCATTCCCACGGTAAATATTTACTATTTTCTGTATGCTGAATGCCAAGGACACAGAGATGAACAGTTCATAGCTTCTGTTCTCAAGGAGCTTACAGGAGAGGGAAAATGCCCCCAGACATCCCTTTAATAATAATAAGTAAAAGAAAAAATCTTCGGTAGTAGTCAGGCTTTTTCTTTGAAGAAAGAGGCTTATTATAAGTTGGTGTTTTATCTACTAATTGAAGGATTTTTTTTTTTTTTCTTTTTAAGATGGGGTCTCACTTGCTTTATCGCCCAGGCTGGAATGCAGTGGCGCTGTCTCTGCTCACTGCAACCTCTTTCTCCCGGGTTCAAGCGATTCTTGTGCCTCAGCCACCTTAGTAGCTGGGATTACAGGCATGCACCAGCATGCCCAGCTAAGTTTTGTATTTTTAGTGGAGACAGGGTTTTGCCGTGTTGGCCAGGCTGGTTTTGAACCCCTGGCCTCTAGTGATCTGCCCTCCTTGGTTTCCCAAAGTGCTGGGATTACAGACGGGAGCCACCGTGCCTGGCCAGAAAGATTATTATTATTTTTTAACCTTAATAATGTAAGTCATTAGAGAAATGCAAATTAAAACCACAACAAAATACTCTGGCCACCCTGTTGAATGACTGAATTAAATAAAGTGGCAATGCCAAATGCTGAAAGATGGCAGAACAGTGTGACCATTCTCTCCAATGCTGGTGGGCATGGCAGGGACAGCCGCTCTGGAAAACAGTTGGACGGTTTCTTATTTAAGGTATGACTCAGTAATCCCACTCCTGGGTATTTGTCCAAGAGAAATAAAATCATATGTGCATGTGAGTGTTTATATTAAATGTTTATAGTGGGTTTATTCATATCAGAAACTGGAAGCAACCTAAATGGGTTTTACCTGGCAAGTAGATAAACACACTGATCATATCCACACTGGAGTACTACTCAGCAGAGAAAAGGAATGAGTATCGATAGACCTGACAGCATGGCAGAATTACCCATGTATTTTGTTGAGTGAAAGAAGCAAGATGCAGAAAGCTGTATGTGTACTTGTGTGCTATATGGTTCCATTTATGTGACAAATGGAGAAAGCAAAACCAGAGATAGAAAGTGGATCTGTGGCTGCCAAGAGTGGGGTCGGGGGGTGGGGTTGGCCATAAAGCAGCACATGGGAACTTTGGGGGTGATGTGATGTGACTGTTCTATATCTTGACTGTGGTGGCAGTTATTCATAGAACTCTTTTATTTTTTTAGATGGAGTTTTGCTGTTGTTGCCCAGGCTGGAGTGCAGGGGTCCGATCTCGGCTCACTGCAACCTCCGCCTCCCTGGTTCAAGCAGTTCTCTACCTCAGCCTCTTGAGTAGCTGGGATTACAGGCGCACGCCACCATGCCCGGCTAATTTTGTATTTTTAGTAGAGATGGGGTTTCTCCATGTTGGTCAGGCTGGTCTCGAACTCCCAACCTCAGGTGATCCGCCCACCTTGGCCTCTCAAAGTGCTGGGATTACAGGCTTGAGCTACCACGCCCAGCAGAACTCTACTTTTAAAAAAGTGATTTTATAAACTATAAACCTCAATTTTTTTTGTGGGGGGGGGGAATTTTTTTTGGATAAGTGCTATATTCACATGGTTTAAAAGTTTAAATATTGAAACAATATAAATGAGTATAGTGAAGTTTTAATCCTAAGTTATGTATCTTGAAGTCTCCTTCTGCAAGTATTAGCATATATGCATATATCTTCTCATTATTCTAATGCAGGACACAGCTTATGTATATAATTTTGTGTGCCAGTACTTTCTTCGCTTAGTATCTTACGGTTCTTTTCTTATCAGTGCGTTGAGCTCTTCCCTTCATTTCTGTAGCAGCACGGCATGTTGTTGTATGAGTGCATACACGTATTTATCCAGTTCTCCTGGAATGGACCTGCTGTACACAATGGTGCGGTGAATAACCTCGAATGCAGTCAGTTCTGCTGTAACACTTATGCTGAAAACGTTTATTCCAGTGCCATTGATCTGTCAGAACAATGTGAGCTTAACTCACTCTCTGAGAATACTGAAATACTACAGAAAACTGGAGTTGTGTAGGAACACACAAAACACACACACTTGACAAACACACCTCCAATTTCACCAGCGCCTGCCTCTCACTGTGGGTCACATCCATCCACAGCTTCGCTTTCAATAAGATTGCCTTCCTTCCCCACTTCACAGCGACTCACAAGCTGCAGCCCACTGACTTCCACAAGCTCACTGCAGGTCTTTTTCGAGGGAAAGTATGCATTGATTTTTATAGTATTTTTTGCATTTCTTAACCGTTTGACATAGTTTATATATATATATTTGAGATGGAGTCCCACTCTGTCGCCCAGGCTGGAGTGCAATGGCACAGTCTCGCTCACTGCAACCTCTGACTCCGATTCCCGGGTTCAAGTGATTCTTTTGCCTCAGCCTCCCCAGTTGGGATTAAAGGTGACCGCTACAATGCCTGGCTAATTTTTTTGTATTTTTAGTAGAGATGGGGTTTCTCCATGTTGGCCAGGTTGGTCTCGAACTCCTGACCTCAGGTGATCTGCCCGCCTCAGCCTCCCAAAGTGCTGGGATTATAGGCGTAAGCCACCACACCCAGCCCCATAGTTAATATTTTCATTCAGTGTGTCACTGACAAAGTCTTGAGTGTTGTCTCTGTGACTCCATTTTTGCTTAGGGGCCCTGTTGTTTTTACTGTTGAATGTTTGCATAGTGCAGCGATTTTTAGGAACACATTATGTTGCATTACAGCAGAAACAGGCTGTAGTAAGTGTGCAGATCTCTTTGCAGAATAGATTGCTCAGTGGAAGGTTTCAGAGCTTTAGGAGTGAATTTTGGAGAGACTGCCTGGTGGTGTGCTATATTTAAATTATGTAATGGGCTTGGTTTTTCCTTTTTCATAAAAGGGTGTGATGGAGCTGAAGGGCATGTGTCAGCAAGGGCATGTGAGGATAATTCTGTGCCCTGCAGTCTTAAGTTCGTGGGAGTTTCTGGCTGCATGGCGGTCAGTCGTTAAGGAGGCTTTTGCATGTTGACACAAGGCAGATACCTCACGGAGGTAGGACTCCCAGGGCAAGGTGAGATGTGGGTGCCCCTCTAGATCTGGGTGTGAAGTTCGGACTTTCTCCCTCTAACTTCCCCAAAGTCACCTGAAACAGAAGGGAGCAGTTATTAGAAGAGGAAGTTTCTGATGGTGAGGGAAGCCCCATGGGAAACCAAGACATGTCCACCGGGTGCCCTCAAGGAAGAATGACCTGCAGAGGCCGTACCCATCCCAAGCACAGAGGCAGCATAGGGTAGGGTGCACCTAGCAGTCACTGGAGAAAAGGAGGCGGGGTTAATGCTTTCTTTCCTGAAGCTGTGAAGATCAAAGTCAAAAATGAGAGGAGGAAGAAAGTTTAGGAAGTATACCCAAGTGTTTATTTTGATAGTTTACTCTAAAAAAAGTTTTATGTTAAAAGCTTTGGGAATCCTGCCAGTTTATTAAAATGGTTCCTTTTTTTTTGAGACTGAGTCTTGCTCTGTTGCCCAGGCTGGAATGCAGTGGCGCAATCTCAGCTCACTACAACCTGTGCCTCCCGGGTTCAAGCAGTTCTCTGCCTCAGCCTCCCAAGTAGCTGGGATTACAGGCGCCTGCCACCACACCCGGCTAATTTTTGTATTTTTTTAGTAGAGACAGGGTTTCACCATCTTGGCCAGGGTGGTCTTGAACTCCTGACCTTGTGATCTACCCACCTCGGCCTCCCAAAGTGCTGGGATTACAGGCATGAGTCACCGTGCCTGGCCTGAGTTTACTATGTCTTTAAAGAGTTCTATTTAAAAACAAAATAACTCAGAACGGAGTAGGAAGACATATTCCTTCTCTGATATTAGTTAACTATAAAAAGTCCACTCAAAGCCCTCAATCTCAGCTTATACTACAGCGAAGCCAGGAGGTAGCAAATGGCCTGAAGTCTTAGAATGACGACGGTGGGCATACACTTTAATGCTCTTTTCCCACTTTAACTTACAAAAGCAGAAGGAGCTAGTAATATTGAAGAACAGAAGTTACGAAAATAAATTTGGTAAAGCACCTTTGAGAGAGTGTGTATTTAAAATCTAATAGAGGAAGAAAGTCATTTGTCAGGTAGTGTGACCAGGCAGGTTTGATCTGGAAACTGGTATTTTAAACCTCATTTTCTTGTCACCAGTGAATTGGAAACCCTGCTCTTATTTTGGAATTGCAGAGTTCATTTCTTCATTTTTCATAAAGACGCTGAAACAGAAGGATGTCTCACACATTGATGAATCTTTTGAAAATAGTTACTGATGTGCTAAGCTGCTCATTGGGGTTTTCTTGCTGGCATTTCTGTATTAAAATTTTGTTTTGATGTTAATATTACTACACAATAAGAAGAAATAGAATATGAAACCCTTGATCTTAGCAGGAAATCCAATTTTCCTTTCTTTGGGGTCTCTTGTCTACGGTAGTTAGATACATTTTTCTTCTTTATAATCTGTTAGGATTTGGTAAAGCAGTCTTGCTTTTAGAAAGACGTCTTGTGTTTTGACTTTCAGTTGATTTTTATATGTAGAATACCTAAAAAGCATTAGATACTAGATTTTTAAATATCTTTATTGAAATATAGAACTACTGTTTATTCATGACTTTAAGGCTTTAAAATAAAGGCTTGTTAACGCTGACGCGCTTTTTTTTTTTTTTTTTTTTTTGAGATGGATTCTCACTCTGTTGCTCAGGCTGGAGTGCTGTGGTGCGATCTCAGCTCCCCACAACCTCTGCCTCCCGGTTCAAGCGAGTCTCCTGCCTCAGCCTCCCAACGACAGCTGTGAGCCACCATGCCCGGCTAATTTTTGTACTTTTAGTAGAGACGGGGTTTCACTATGTTGGCCAGGCTGGTCTCAAACTTCTGACCTCATGATCCACCTGCCTCAGCCTTCCAAAGTGTTGAGATTACAGGCGTGAGCCACCGCGCCGGGCGTCTTAGTCACTCTTTTGCTTCATAAATGCTAATCCAAGAGGTTAGGCATTGCTGCAGGCCTATTTTGTGTAATCGGACATTTTTATGAAAGAATACTTTTTGATACTTTCTGGGGAGCACCAGCTTGTGATTTGCTTTGTTCTCTCTTGTTTCCCCCAGAGCTGAACAGCATCGGTATAACTGTTTTAAGTTGAAGAAATTTTCTCCTTTACCTTTGTTTGGATTCCTGACCCTTTGGAATATCTACCAGACCGATTCGGTTTATTTAAAAGACAGTATTTTCCACTCTTTTTAAGTGGAAGTTGGACACATAACTTGACTATTACAAGAGCGTTTCTTGAGTGGCGTGTCCCATACTGTATGCCCCCTTTATGTTAATTGTCCCCGTGTTCCCACAGCGCCCTGGGAGGCAAGCACTGTCGTGAGCCCACCTCACAGGGGAGGGAGGGGACATTCATGCAGGTTGAGTGACTTTCCCCAGGTCCCATGATTCGTGAGGCAGAGACCAGGTGCCAGCTCATCTCAAGTGCTGCAAGCCAGACTCAGCCACGCCAATTTGCCTGCCGGTTTGAACAAGGATGTGTTTGTCAAGTGGTTAATGGGAAAATAATTATTTAAAAAATGTAATCAGGCTGGGCAGGGTGGCTCATGCCTGTAATTCCAGCACTTTGGGAGACTGAGGCCAGCAGATCACTTAGGGCCAGGAGTTTGAGACCAGCCTGGCCAACATGGTGCAACCTCGTCTCTACTAAAAATACAGACATTAGCAGGGTATGGTGGTGGGCACCTATAGTCCGAGCTACTTGGGAGGCCAAGGTAGGAGAGTTCTTTGAAGCCCAAAGGTGGAGGTTGCACCACTGCACTCCAGCCTGGGCAACAGAATGAGACTGTCTCAAAACAAAAAAAGGTCATCATTTCTTTGTCGCATAGCTTGCAGTCGGTTCTTAAGGTTATCTCACATGAAAACTTCCCACTTGAGTCTTATTTTAAATGAACTTAGAGCTAGATTTTGTTTCATTCATGAGGCTCGACAGCTCTTTAATTTCCTTGTGATATGACATTGTTTAGTTCCAGACTGCTCTGCATGTCATAACCAAAGAATTTTTAAAGTTAAGCCACTAATTTACTTCAAAGATTGTGCACGGAAATATATTCCATTAACATAATATCTCAGCCAGAGTGGAGAAACTTTCAAATATAAGAAAAGAGTTCAGCTTACCTCTTGACGGTGTGCCGTCTCTAACCTGCTGTGTATACCAGCAGGCAACCCCCTTAAAATTGTTTCAAAAGTCTGTGTTCTTCAGATCATCAGGTGATATTATTTATTTATTTTTTTAGATGGAGTCTCACTGTCGCCAGGCTGGAGTACAGTGGCGCGATCTCGGCTCACTGTAACCAGTGCTTCCTGGGTTCAAGGAATTCTTCTGTCTCAGCCTCCTGAGTAGCTAGGACTACAGGCGTGCGCCACCATGCCCAGCTAATTTTTGTATTTCTAGTAGAGACAGGGTTTCACCATGCTGGCCAGGATGGTCTCGATCTCTTGACCTCATAATCCGCCCACTTCGGCCTCCCAAAGTGCTGGGATTACAGGCATGAGCCATTGCTCCTGGCCCACGTGATATTATTGAAAACAAATATCCTTGTAGAAAAGTTCCATTATACAATGATTAGTCATTGAAGGGTAGCCAGAGATTTCATTTAACTTGGCATACTGAATAAGACGGCATATTCTTTCTAATATACCACAAATTAAGTAGTGGTTTTACTTGGTATTTACTGATGTATGTTTTCATATATTATCTGTTCTTAGAATGCAGTATCTCTTTTGCAGTAAAAGATTAATATAATGTTATTTCAAATACCCAGATGTTTGTGTTGAATTAGAAACTTAAATGTTTTAGATAGAGAATTTTGTTTAACTCTTACGATAGTTTAACCCATCCTCCTAAAATTAGCCCCCTCATGTTGCTTCAGCCTTATCCTCATTTTTATTATATATTGGTAAAAAGTCTTCTGGTTTTGTTACTGTATTCCTAATCATAGGTTGAGTATTCCTGAACTGAAAGTTTGGGAACAGAAGTGTTTCAAATTTCAGATGTTTTTTAATCTTGGAATATTCAAACATACATAATAAGAGATCCTGAGGATGGGACTCTAGTCGTGATATTTATTCATGTTTCACACATTCCTTATATACATAGCTTGAAGGTAATTTCATAAAATTTAATTTTGTGCGTGAGACAGTCTTGACTGTGACCCTTCACGAGGTCAGGTATGAAATTTTCCCCGCGTAGTGTCATGTCAGCACTCAAAGTTGTGGATTCTGGAGGATTTGGGGTTAGGGGATGTGCAACCTGTAATAATGATTATTCAGCTTAAACTATTACAAAAGAGTTCTTAATTGTTCAAGCATGTCTGTTTTTATTCCCCTAAGTGACTTTCTCTCCTTTTCTTCCTAAAGCAAATGAAGAAACACCCCTGCCGTCAGTGTGACAAGTCCTTCAGCTCGTCCCACAGCCTGTGCCGGCACAACCGGATCAAGCACAAAGGCATCAGGAAAGTGTACGCCTGCTCGTAAGTCCGGGCTTCTAACGGGACGCCCAGTCCAGTGAGAGGCCGCAGGAGGAACTCCTGGAAGGTGTTTGGTGTAGTATCATTAACTGCTGTGCTCCACAGTTCCTAGATTACATTTCGTAATTAGAGTGTTCTGGTATAGAGTTTTTAGATTGGGTTGTCACATTTAAATATGAAAATAAAAAGAGGCCAGGCGCGGTGGCTCACGCCTGTAATCCCAGCACTTTGGGAGGCCAAGGCAGGCGAATCACTTGAGGTCAGGAGTTCCAGACCAGCCTGGCCAACGTGGTGAAACCCTGTCTCTACTAAAAATACAAAAATTATCCGGGCGTGGTGGCATATGCCTGTGGTCCCAGCTACTTGGAAGGCTGAGGTGGAAGAATCGCTTGAACCCAGGAGGCGGAGGTTGCAGTGAGCCGAGATTGCACCACTGCACTCCAGCCTGGCGACAGAGCAAGACTCTGTCTCAAAAAGAAAAAAGAGCATTTTCTTGCACATTCCACATTATGGGATTTATTTTATTTTATTTTTTTTGAGATGGAGTCTCACTGTGTTGCCCAGGCTGGTGTGCAGTGGTGCAATTTTGGCTCACTGGAACCTCTGCCTCCTGGCTTCAAGCAATTCTCCCGCCTCACCCTCCTGCATAGCTGGGATTACAGCTGTGCACCACCACACCCAGCTAATTTTTGTATGTTTAGGAGAGATGGGGTTTCTCCATGTTAGCCAGGGTTGTCTTGAACTCCTGACCTCAGGTGATCCACGTGCCTTGACCTCCCAAAGTGCTGGGATTATAGGCGTGAGCTCCTGCACCTGGCCTGATCCTGGGAATGTGATTGATGGGCAGTGCATGGTCTCTCTGCACACGCTGAGTTGGTAGCATTGGCAACGTGGTTTGGCTGGCTTGTTTACTCACGGCAGGTCACAGACTGCGTCCTCGGATGCAGTCACCACTGAAGTGGGGCAGCCTGAGATCAAATGCAAACATCAACCAGACTCCAGTGGACAGTCATAAGCTGTTACTTCATACATGAAAATCAGAACGTATTTCCTTATTAGGGAAAGTCTATCACTCAGCTGGAATGTGCCTGGAGTGGGTTGATAGAAGAAAGCTCATCTCATGAGAGAGAGAAATAAAGGACCCTGAGGTTAGAGCACTGAAATATTGCATGGATGTGATCAGAGCAGGCCAGGTGGACCCTGTGGATCGTGGGAGTCATGAGGGTTGGCAGGCAGCTTCGCAGGGGTTTATGATGATTGGGTAGTTAAACCAAGGGAGGCAGACTCTCCTTCAGTGAAGTTGAAGCTGCTTAGTGAGATAGGAGGGACTATGAATAAAATCTGTGTTGAGACCAAATCAAAAGAATCAGAAAGATGTTCTGGGCCAAGAAGACAAGGGCAGGTCTGGCCTGCATAATGCGTCCCAGGGAGGTTTTGTTTATTTCCCATGAATTCACTGTAAAGCAGTGAAGTGCTGGGATTGTTCCACTAACTTGTGGCCAGCAAATTCATCCTCATGTCCTTTGGGGGTGGTGCTGGCTCCTGCCACTGCCCTGCAATGTGAGATCATCAGGGTTTAGGGCCAATCAGTATAAACTCCTCAGAAGCCATTTTGAAGGCAGCAGATTTGTACCAGAATGAGACCACCAGAGACTTTTGTCCTCCTTCACTGCAGTAGTATTCTTGGTACCTGGTTTTTAGCATCCATAATGACTAGAGTCATTACCTGTTTTTTTTTTAACCCTTGAGACAGAGTTTTGCTCTTGCTGCCCAGGCTGGAGTGCAGTGGTGCTATCTCGGCTCACCACAACCTCCGCCTCCAGGGTTCAGGCAATTCCCCTGCTTCAGTCTCCAGAGTAGCTGGGATTACAGGCGCCACCACCACGCCCTGCTAATTTTTGTATTGTTAGTAGAGACGAGGTTTCTCCAGTTGGTCAGGCTGGTCTCAAATTCCCGACCTCAGGTCATCTGCCCACCTTGGCCTCCCAAACTGTTGGGATTACAAGCGTAAACCACCTTGCCCAGCCAACTTTTTCCTCCTCTAAACTGTCTTTGGCCTGCTTTATTAAAATAGTTTTTCTTTGAAAAATGAATTTACGTTTTTCAAAATCTGTTTTTGCACAAAATATAATGAAAAATAACCTATTTTTGATCTGCTTATCATCTAAGTGAACATACATATTCAATTGCCATGAGTATAAACATGCATGGTGCTTTTGTGCTTGGAGAAATTTAGGCTGGATACATGTCTTTATCACAGCAGAGGATAGGAATAATTAACATCAGCGTGAAGGAGTCAAGGAGGGACTTTATACTAGCATGTCCAGCATGGTGCGCGTCCTCAGGAATACCGAGTCATTGTGAAGAAAACTTTTGAAACGCATTATTTTCCCTTTAGAATTAAAGCGGTCTACCCTGGTAAATTAAGGAACACTTCAAACAAACCTAGAAAATGAGTATTCCTTTTGAACCAGATTAGGCTGATCCTAGAAGGACACAGTAACCAACAGTACTTTTTATAAAAGCTGTTTAAAAAAAATAGTTTTAACAATTTGGAAACCATGAGTACTAGCAACATCGCCGATTGCGTGTTGAGCCGTGGTGTGAGTTCAGCTCATGGGACCCATCTGTGTGAACTGACGGTACAGGAGGACCTTGACCGTGAGCGAGTTCTTCCATGGAAGTTTGCGTTATCTCTGTGCCTTTCGCCCACAGGCACTGCCCAGACTCCAGGCGCACCTTTACCAAGCGGCTGATGCTGGAGAAGCACGTCCAGCTGATGCACGGCATCAAGGACCCGGACCTGGAAGCAGCGACCGACGCCGCCAACGAGGAGGAAGCGGAGGTCAAAGACGACGCCAAGGTCAGACGCGGCAGACGTTTCCATCTGTGTTAACGCGCTTTGCCCATTCATTTTTTTTTCCCGTTCAAGTTTTTGTTGCATGGTTTTTAAAATTCCGACCACACATAAGGTATGAAGTAATGGCGAATCTCCCCCAGACCCATTCTGACCTTATCGTGCCCCTAAAAGGTCACTTTTATTGCGTTTCTTTTCTGTCCTTCCAGAAATAGCTTAAGGGATCTAATTGCAGATTTAAATTGTAAAATCTTAGGTTGACCTAGGCAAATTATCTCTTAGCCAGAAGGAATATGTTAAAGCTAGATTATTTTTCCTTGACAATATATTGGTTGTGATAGGTACCTGATAAAAACTTATTCCTTAATTTTTATAAGATATAAAATCACAAATTTGTTTTAATAGTAAACTTCAATTAGGCAAAAAGTAGTTTAGGCCGCGCACGGTGGCTCATGCCTATAATCCCACCTGCCGCGAGGAGTTCAAGACCATCCTGGCTAACATGGTGAAACCCTGTCTCTACTAAAAGTACAAAAAAAGTAGCTGGGTGTGGTGGCACATACCTATAATCCCAGCTACTTGGGAGGCTGAGGCAGGAGAATCATTGGGACCCAGAAAGTAGAGGTTGCAGGGAGCTGAGATCATGCCACTGCACTCCAGTCTGGGCAACAGAGCAAGACTCTGTTTAAAAAAAAAAAAAAAAGTTTAGCAGATGTTTAAAAAGCCCTTCTGTGTCTTATCAGATGTGGCCAGGAAATTTAATTTAAAAAAATAAAAATGCCCTCCTGTCTTTGGTGCTAGGCTAGGTCTGGAATGTACCCAGGTACACGCTTCTGTGTACTTTCAGGGAGTTAAGCATTAAGTAAAACTGCATCAGAATACAAGTCAGGCTGGTGTGGCATTAAAACGCCATACTTCCTTTCCAGTGCTCCTGGAGGTGAGTTAAAGAATGTGTGTGCAAAGGTAGCTCCGGGTCATGGCCATGTGCGAAGGTGCACATGAGCAGGGCAGAGAAGCTGGGCCGCAGACTGTGGAGAACGGGCACGCTGGCTTGGGGAGTGTATTCAAAGTGGGATTTAGAGCACTGGACAGGAAGGATAAAGGCAGGCGCAGTAGGGAAATGCTGTGAGGGTGACAAGGCAGGAAAGGGCAGTCAAAGGGCGGGGAAAGCTTCCAGCGGCTCTGTCTCAGGCGACAAGCAAAGTCCTGACAACACTCTCTCCCACAAGATGCTTCACAGTCCAGCTCTGCATCTCTCAGACCCTGGTGCCTGCGGTCTCCCTGAGCACTCCTTCCTAGCGCTTCTGGCCACCCTCCTGTCCCCACTGACAGCTTCCCATGCCTGGACTGCTTTCCCCACACTGCATCAGGTCTCTGTTCGAAGGTCACCCGGCCATCCCTGACCACACGTCACCTAGTGGCCACACACACATCCCCATCGCTTCCTGTTCCCTCCACCCCACCCTGCTTGGCTGCCCTGGGTCGGACGTGCCGCCTATTTTCTAATTTGTTTCTGTTCATCTAACTCCGCTGCTACAAGTTCCAGGAAGCGTCCACTGGCTGGAGCAATGCCTGGTAATAGCAGCTATTTGGTTTCTCTCTGGAGTGGAGGAAAGGCAGGGGCCTGTAGTGGGGTAGCAGACACAGCTGTAAACCCTCAGATCCCAAAGCACATAGCATGTGTTTTCCTGGCCGCTCTAAACTAAGAGAACCGATCATTTATCAGCCACTGAGAAGGATGGTTTTCAATTGTGTCATTTGTTTTCTTTCCCTGAAAGGTCCCCAGTCCCAAGCGGAAGTTGGAAGAACCAGTTTTGGAGTTCAGGCCTCCCAGAGGAGCAATCACTCAACCACTGAAAAAGCTGAAAATCAACGTTTTTAAGGTTCACAAGTGTGCCGTGTGTGGCTTCACCACTGAAAACCTGCTGCAGTTCCACGAACACATCCCTCAGCACAAATCGGATGGTTCCTCCTACCAGTGCCGGGAGTGTGGCCTCTGTTACACGTCCCACGTCTCTCTGTCCAGGCACCTCTTCATAGTACACAAGTTAAAGGAACCTCAGCCAGTGACCAAGCAGAATGGGGCTGGGGAAGATAACCAACAGGAGAACAAACCCAGCCAGGAGGATGAGTCCCCCGATGGCGCCGTGTCAGACAGAAAGTGCAAAGTGTGCGCAAAAACTTTTGAAACTGAAGCTGCCTTAAATACTCACATGCGGACACATGGCATGGCCTTCATTAAATCCAAAAGAATGAGTTCAGCTGAGAAATAGCCACCGATGCACCATCAGGGAAAGCCCTGTCCACATTGGAATAAAAGACATTTTTGTTACAAAAAGTTTGCAGTATAATAGAGTTAACAGTACTGTCTAGGCTGTTGCAATATATTCTCTTTCAGCGTACCTTCCTTCACCTCGTCGTATATATCCTCGATAAGTATTAAAACAGTATTTGAGTTTAAAAGAGTTTGTATATATTTAAATGAATAACTTTTTATACTCTTTGTTACATGTTTGTATCAGTATTTAGTGGAAAATGTTTTGAGTTGTTTTGGGTTAGAATTTTTCTTTTTGTACCATTTCTTTAAAACAGTTCTTAGTAACAGGGGCAGTTCCTGAATTCAAAATAAACCATTTTGTATGTTTGAAATTTGAATGGGTTAACTAATTACAGGCTAAACTAATGCCTTTTTTAGTGTTTTTAATTTTTAGAATTCACTACATAAATTGTTAAGTAACTGTGGGTTTCAAAAACACTAGGAACTTTTAAGTGTCTTAGCACTTCCTCACGTGCCTGCCCTGAGGGAGTGAGTTCCCGTTTGAGACACCTGCACGCCAATGTGGGCGTGGCTGTCTTCAGGCCCACGCCCACAGGGGTTTAAAGCAACCTTGCAGGTCTCTCCTTTCCCAGCCTGGATAAAAACTGAAGCAAGGAATCTAAAGGAATGCTGATTTCCTCAGTTCCATTCTGAGGAATGTGGAAGGCTCTTCTAAAGAAAAAAAAGATGGGACTGGTTTTCTGGGCAGATCTGCAAGGCTGGCTTTAAAAGCACAAGGAGGGAAATAATGAAAGGGCTGGACTACTATAAAAGTTAGTTACAAATACGTAGTTAGACCAATAGATTTCTATAGTCAGGTTTTTGTCATGTAATTTATTAACTATTACAGAAACACAACTAAGAATATCAAGTATTTCTCTGGCTCTTGACAGGAAAAAAAAAATCAGTTGACTTAACCCTTTGCTGTCAAAAGAGTTGGCGTTTCCTGTTCTGGGTGCTACTGCCAAACGTTCTGGTACTTAGAGTTGGAATACACAACTTCACCGGCTTCTCGATGCAGCCGCCTGTGTATTCCAATCGGCCGTTACCTTAAGCACTGAGCCACCCAGGTTTAGTTCAGCCATTTCAAGAAGTATATTTAACGTCGGTAGTTCTGCTTTATTAAAATGCAGCAGAGGTACTCTTCTGTCCCTTCCGTTTATAGTTCTCTGAGAGAGTTCTATTTTTTGTTTTGTGTTTTCTTTTGCATTTTATATCTTGTATTTATCCCTGATGAATATGTTTTGTACTTTTTTTTTTTTAAGAAAAGGAATTCTTTTGTGTGTATATAGATACTTGCATGATATACTGTAGTCAACGTTCGGTTCCTCGAAAGGTCTTGCTGCTGTCAGGTGTTATGCACTCCATCCATCATAACTGTATGAAACACATTTCATATGTAAATAAACATGGGACATTTGGCCCTTGTGCTTCTGTGAGAGAGTTATTGATGGTGGGTCTCTTGACATCTTTGTGAAGTTTAGGAAGTGATTAATTGCAGGGACAAGCTACAGCATATTGCAGAATTCTTCCCACTCAGAAGAATGGCATATTCATTCTCATTAGTAATCAGCTATTTTGTCACTTTCTCATTCATCCATCAGTACATCGGTATAATCCGAGGATGTGAATTTCAGCTTGAAATTCCATTGCTGTTACTTGTTATGTTTGTATTGCTCTTAAGTTGTATTCATAGCACTTTCATCTGTTTCTGCATTTGAACCTTGCAATAAGCCTGTGTGGTAGGCCACATAGGTCTGATAACTAGTTTTACAGTTGAGGAAGCTGAGCTCAGATTCAGTTCTTTGCCGAAGCCCTCATAGCTGGTAAGTGGCTTTGCATATTAGAACCCAAATATTTTCCTCCTTAAATCTAATGCTCGCTCTATGTGGTTATGTACATATTGACAAATATTCATTTATTCAACAAATAAAAAGTATGTACAAAACATGAGACAGAATTTTTGTTTTTGACACTATGGCTTCATAACCTGAAAGTCTTTCTACTCTTAAATACCCAGAGATGCTTGATAATAATATAAAATTAACAGCTGTTAAATGCATTGTTGAGAGTACAAGAGAGTTTTTTAAAATGCCCAGAGGCCCAAAATGAAGAAACTAAAATCTAGATTCTAGAAAAACACTACACAATGCTGTAACCCTTGGGAGAAACCTGGATTGTTCAGCTGAAGAGGGAATTGGTAAACTGGAAGACAGCCCTTCAGAAAATTAGCCTCAGTGCAGAGAGAAAGTGATGTTTCCAATATGAAAGAGAGGTATAGGAATCAAGGACAAAATGAGAAGATCCAGCTTCAGTTTCATGGAGTTTCCAGAAAGAGGGACTAGAGAGAACTGGGAAGGTCAGTGTAGAAAATCTTAGCCATTAATGAAAGACATTAATACTTGGGTCAACAGTGCATGCACAACAAAAATCTATGCTGACACATAAATTCTGCCCATTCTTTGTTAGTTGTAGGTGCTGGGTGAGGCATTTGAGGAGGAGGATAACATTAGGAAGTCCACGTACCCTTGAGTGCAGAAGTGAGAGCTGAGTCTGGAAGAATAGCTCTCACTTCTGCACTCAAGGGTACGTGGACTTCCTAAGAACAGACCAAGTTTTAAAAACCCTTGAAGGAGGCTGGGTGCAGTGACTCATGCCTATAATCCCAGCACTTTTTTGGATGACAAGGTGGGTGGATCACCTGAGGTCAGGAGTTTGCCACCAGTCTGGCCAACGTGGTAGAACCCTGTCTCTACTAAAAATACAAAAAATTAGCTGGGCGTGGTGGCAGGCAATTGTAATTTCAGCTACTCAGGAGGCCGAGGCAGGAGAATCACTTGAACCTGGGAGGTGGAGGTTGCAGTGAGTTGAGATCATGCCCTTGCACTCCAGCCTGGGCAACAGGAGTGAAACTCTGTCTCAAAAGGAAAAAACAAAACTCTTGAGTGACAGAATGAAGAGGCTTGTACTGATAGAGATAATGATTTGGACACGGGAGTGATAGGACCCATTAATTGGTCTCAGTGATTAGGACGGGAGTATATCAATCAGGATAGATCGAGCTATGCTGTGGTTACAACCTTAAGTCAAAATAGCATATCACAAGATGTTTTTTGTTCACATTCAGTGTCCACTGTGGGTTGGCTGGAAGCATGGCTCCATATCTCCTCATCCCATTACCCCACTATCAAAAAGTTGCCAGTTGTCATGGCAGAGGGAAAATGCAATGAAATGCTGTGGCCCAGAAATGACAGATGCCACTTCTCACAACTCTCTGGCCAAAACCAGTCACATGGAGCCACCTAGTCACAAGGAGGCTGAGAAGTGCAATCCTCCCATGTGCCCAGGAGGCTGAAAATACTTGGCCATCACAGGAATAACGTTTAAATTGGCATAGCAATGGCACTAACACAGTAGGAATTATTGACCTAGGGTAGTGGGAGTAGCCTTAAAAAGAGGCTTCAGTTGTAAGTAGCATTTCAGAAATAGTTTCTAGCTTATGTGAAATTTCAAGCTTATGTGACTCCTTAAATTTTTTCTCAAGATTTAGGTTACTTAAAAATATGGAAGTAGGCTGGGCATGGTGGCTCACACCTATAATCCCAGCACTTTGAGAGGCCAAGGCAGGCAGATCACCTGAGATCAGGGGTTTGAGACCCAGACCCCAACATGCTGAAATCCTGTCTCTACTGAAAACACAAATGAGCTAGGCATGGTGGCACCCACCTGCAGTCCCAGCTACTTGGGAGGCTGAGGCAGGAGAATCGCTTAAATCTAGCAAGGAGAGGTTGCAGTGAGCTGAGATAGTGCCACTGCACTCCAGCCTGGGTGATAGAGCAAGACTATCTCAAAAAATGTATATTTATATGGCTGGGTGTGGTGGCTCATGCCTGTAATCCCAACACTTTGGGAGGCTGAGATGGGCAGATCACGAGGTCAGGAGTTTGAGACCAGCTGACCGACATGGTGAAATACCATCTCTACTAAAAATAGAAAAAATAGCTGGGCATGGTGGCGCATGCCTGTACTCTCAGCTACTCAGGAGGCTGAGGCAGGAGAATCGCTTGAACCCGGGAGGTGGAGTTTGCAGTGAGTGAGATGGCGCCATTGCACTCCATCCTGGGTGACAGAGCGAGACTCCATGACAAAAAAAAAAATGTATATATATATCATCTTGAGTTTCAGCTATACATTCAAAATATGCTTTTGTTTTTAATGTGTTTGGGTAATTTATAACTAACAAATGCATAAGGAAGAATGCCAGCAAAATGATACTTGCAAAATGAGAAAAAGGAAACTGTAGGCTTACACTACATGGCAAAGACCACTTCTTCCTCCCAAACACATTTTCTGCAAATTCCTTACTCCTACCACAGCAAGTAGTCCAAAGAACAGCTGTTCTACCCTGAAGCTCTGGTGGGTGAGCCTCACCAGTGTCAGCAGGCTTGTGAGTTTCCATCCTAGAATCTTTGACCAACAGTGAAATTTCCTCTTGAAATTTTTGGGCAGCTGAGAAATTTATAAAATATGACACAGAGGAACCCTTCATCTATCCCAAAGGATAGTCTAAAAATAAAAAGTAATGTGTCAAATGTAGGATATTATTTATGCCATTTACACACACACACACACACACACACAACTTTGCAAATCTCAGATGCTGTAGGGATTCCAGATTGTAGCTCTTAATTTTAACAGACATCTTCTAAATATAAGGAACCCGGCCTTAGTTACCTTAAAAACTTGGTTCCTACTCAGGAGGTGTAATTCACTCTGCTTAAATGGATCCTTGAAACGTCTTGTTTTCTTTGACAATTTTTGTTTTCTTCAGTTATGAATCTCACATCCTTACTGAGTTAATTGTAAGCCTTTGGGATATGACGATGTGAATTTCTTTATAAAGATCATGGTAACCACAAAACGATCTATAGTAGATGCATAGAATGTAAATAGAAAGGACTATTCATAGCATCCCACTACAGCAAACCATCAAATCACGAAGGAAGACAGCCAGACAGGGAGAAACAAAATATACCCCAACAACCAGAAGACAAATTACAAAATGGCAGTAATACATTCTCTCCTATCAGTAGTTACTTTGAATGTAAAGGGGTTAACTTTTCCAATAAAAGGATAGAGTGGCTGAATGGGGTAAAATAGAAGACCCAAGCATCCAACTGTATGCTGCCTACAAGAGACTCAGCTCTGTCTTAAGGATACACATAAACTGAAAGAGATACTGTATGCAAATGGAACCACCAGAGCAACTTTAAGTCAAAAGCAATAAAAGAGACAAAGGACATTATGTAACAATGAAAGGGGCAATTCATCAAGGGGATGTAACAATTACAGAAGTACCCAATATTGAATGACACACCTAAATAAAGCAAGTATTAATAGATCTGAAGAGATATCAACTATAATACAATAATAGTAGGGGACATCAACACCCCCGTTGAGACAATGGATGACCATCCAGATAGAAAATTCATAAGGAAACATTGGACTTGAACTACACTTTATGACCTCACAGAAATATACAGATCATCCCATACAACAGCAACAGAATACACATTTTTCTCAAGTACACACAGAACTTTCTCCAGGATGGATCATATGTTAGGCCACAATACAAATCTAAACACATTTCCGGGAATCAAAATTACATCACTTATCTTTTCTGACCGCAAGTTACAGGAGAAATCTTGGAAAATTCACAAATATGTAGAAATTAAACAACATGCATCAGAATAAAAAAGAAAACAAAAAAAAAATCTTGAGACAAATAGAATTAGAAACAATATACCAAAACCTATGGGATGCAGCAGACGCAGGTTTTTTTTTTCTTTTTTTGTCTTTTTTTGAGACAGATTCTTGTTCTGTTGCCAGGCGCCAGGCTGGAGTGCAGTGGTGCAAGCTCCGCTCACTGCAACCTCCACCTCCTGGGTTCAAGCAATTCTCCTGCCTCAGCCTCCCAAGCAGCTGGGACTACAGGTGCACACCCAGCTAATTTTTGTATTTTTAATAGAGACGGAGTTTCACCATGTTGGCCAAGATGGTCTCAATCTCTTGACCTCATGAGCTGCCCACCTTGGCCTCCCAAAGTGCTGGAATTACAGGTGTGAGCCACCATGCCCGGCCTGTTTTTTTTTTTTTTTTTTTTTTTTTATGAGACAGAGTCTCACTCTGTTGCCCAGGCTGGAGTGCAGGGGCACGATCTCAGCTCACTGCAACCTCCGCCTCCCAGGTTCAAGCAGTGCTCCTGCATCAGCCTCCCAAGTACCTGGGATTACACGTGCCCGCCAGTATGCCCATCTAATTTTTTGTATTTTTAGTAGAGATGGGGTTTCACCATATTGGCCAGGCTGGTCTCGAACTCCTGACCTTGTGATTTGCCTGCCTCGGCCTCCCAAAGTGCTGGGATTACAGGGGTGAGCCACCATGCCTGGCCCAGAAGCAGTTCTAAGAGGGAAATTTATAGCAATAAATACTTGTATTTCTGCAAAATGTCTTTCTTCATGCTACTAGAGGTTTCTGGAGTACCTAGTTGTCATTCTCTAGTCACTGTTACCCGCTAACAACTCATTCTGAACAGCCCAGCCTCAGTTCGCGTGGTTTGAGTATGAGGCTGAATCTGAGACTTGGCTACTCTCAGTCTTTTCAGAGTATTTTCTTTTCACGTTCATTTTTTCTATACAGTCCCAGTGGATTTTGGTAAATGTTTCAGTAAAGATTCAATACATTGGATAAAACTTTCATGATCTTAGCCTACATGTTTCTAGGCATTTGCTCATTTATACTGGCTGCCTTCTTTGGAAATCTAGATTTGCGGGTTCCAGCAGAATGCAGTGCAGCACACTACAAAAGGTTTAACTTTCAAGAAATTAAGGAAGGGACAATACACAGAGCTGGGCACTGGAACAAGGGATGTTGAGCCACCCTCAGGCCTGAGAGGCCTGAGTAGGGGTGGGAGCTGGGGCTGTGGGTAAAGGGCACTCGGGAGGAGCCACTGCTAGAGCTACAGTGAGGCCGAGGTGTGGGGAACGGAGTCGCCAGGAGGGCTGTCGCATCACACGCAAAGATTTCTTGCTCGCACCTCCCACCTGCCAAAGCTAAATACAAGCTAGAGGACAAGAAGCCACAGTAATAGTCTATAGATGTCCATGTGTTGGGCACAAAACAGGATAAAGAAGGGTGGACGTGGGATCTGGGTTGCAGAGTGGGAGGTTATGATTGCCGTCACCTGGCATCCACTTTCGGGAGTGCGCGTTCTGTGCCTGTTTTGTCAACGTGCATTTCACCCCCTACAGGTAGGCTCTCAGACTTCAGACTGTACATTTACCCTTTCTAATTACCTTGCCAGGTTTCTCCTGGAATTATACAGTTTCCCTAGTGGTTATTTTTATGCAAGGAAACAGAATTGCATTTCCCAGAAGATATTCCTTTCCAGTTTCTAAATTCAATTTATGAGGTTAGTTCTGACTCATCTCATAGCACTATTTATAATGTGTCACAGTATTTAAGGGAACTGATTATTAAATTTGCTGTGCTATGTTATTGCAAGCTGCTTATCCTTGAGGTTTTCTTACAGTTAGAATTGTACATTACATGACTATGGCAGATCCGTTTCTAAACACAATCCTTTGCAAGACTATATTTTTGCCCAGGGGAGTGCTATAATTAGAGTCCACCATAGCACACCTCCAACACCAGCTCAGTTCCAGAAAATGTGGGTTTTGCCCATGAGTCCATGAGTCATTTCCTGACCTTCAGGTCAAGTCATGCTTCATTGAATTGGTTATTTTTGGAGAACAAATGTTACTTATTTTTTAAAAAAGAACAAGTGAGGCACAGGTCTGATCCCAGAGGAAGGTGTGATGTTGACAAGAGTTAATGGGAAGTGGAGTGACATCTTCCACCCTTTCCAAGGTGGACACAGATGCATCTGTAAGCAGGAGTAAAGATGTCTCTACCTCGCCAGTTCAGCGGCTGAACTCCATTTCCAGTGTTGGGGTCATCTGGCGTTGTATGAATCTTGCCAAGAGATGGATCTTACCTCCCACCGCAGAATCCAGAAGGTCACTCGCCCTGACTCCCAGCAGCCTAACTTCAGGTGTTGGACTCTTCAGTAGGTGATACAAAGGAGCAGGCCAGTTAAACACGTTTGTCTGGTGGCATGATGGTGGCATGGTGGCAATGGCCATGGTGACTCTGAATTGAGAGTAGCCTTGTAAATTGCACTTGTTTATCAAGGTGAGGGAAGACAGTTTGTCTTTAAGGAACTAGTGAACTGTCTTGGACACAAGCAGTGCCAACATCATGGGGACAATCTGAAGTTTAGACTCTTGCTTCCTTCTGAGTAAGACACCAGCTAGGCTGGGTGCCACCGGTTGCTCACACATGTAATCCCAGCACTTTGGGAGGCTGAGGTGGACGGATCGCAACGTCAGGAGTTCGAGAACAGCCTGGCCAACAGGTGAAACCCCGTCTCTACTAAAAACACAAAAATTCGCTGGACATGGTGGCGTGTACCCGTAGTCCCAGCTACTCGGGAGGCTGAGGTGGGAGAAGCGCTTGAGGTTGCGGTAAGCTGAGACTGCACCCCTGCACCCCAGTCTGGGCAACAGAGAGAGAGACTCTGTCTCGAAAAGATAAAAAAATTAAAAAAGACACCAGCTAAACAACATGTCAGCATCCGTTGTTTCAGAAGATACCAAGATAAATGGAAGCAAGTGCTTTTCAACGGCTATGAGAGCGGCCCGGGAAGACCTCCCTGCTCTCACCACCTCCCCGCCTCGCCTCCCACCATCACCTCCCAACTCCCAACTCACTCCCTCCTTTTCATTCCTATCCACAACTCATATTCCTGTTACAGGACCTCGGCGCACGCTCTTCCCTCTCCTGGAATGCTCTTTCCCCAGTTCTCCCCATGAAGGCTTTTCACATGTTTCACATCTGGTCTGCTCAGAAGTCCCCTGCCTGGAGAGCCTTCCCTGATCCCCTTGCTGAAATGTGCCCACCCCACTGAACACACACCTGCATTACCACTCTCCATCTCTGCTTCCCCTGTTATTTTTCTCCCTGGCACGTGTCACTGCCTGACATGATACGCTTATGTGCTAAGCATCTGCCATCCCCTGGATGAATGTTCTAAGATTTTTTTTTCAGACAGTCTTGCTCTGTCACTAGATTGGAATACAGTGGCACGACCTCAGCTCACTGCAACCTCAGCCTCCCGGGTTCAAGCGATTCTCCTGCCTCAGCCTCCTGAGTAGCTAGGACTACAGGCGCACGCCACCATACCCTGCTAATTTTTGTAGTTTTAGTAGACACGGGGTTTCACCATGTTGGCCAGGATGGTCTCAATCTCTCAACCTTGTGATCCACCCTCCTTGGTCTCCCAAAGTGCTGGGATTACAGGTCTCAGCCACCACGCCCGGCCTATCCACTTCCTGTGGATACCAACGTCCACTGATACTCCCTGATATAAAATGGTCTAATATTTGCCTATAATCTACGCATTCTCCCATATACTCTAAATCATCTCTAGAGTACTTACAATACCTAATACCATGCAAGTAGTTGTTATACATATTGTCTTTTTAAAAGTTGTTTTATTTTTCTCCCTCTGAATATTTTCTTTCCACCCTTGGTTCAAGATTTTCCATGAACTCTCTGCTTGCTTTCTAATCTGAAATTGCCATTTCCTCTCATTGCAATATTCATTCTTCATTTGGAACTTGAGAGCAGTGGGTATTAGTTACATTTCCCCCCTTGATCCTTATTCTTGACACTAAAGACTGATTCTTGTTTTCTCAAACCCATTGCCAAGTGATGGGAGGCATAATGCCCTTTTTTTGTTTTTTCAATAGCTAGTTACTTGAATAAAATGACCATGACATAAATAATAGCACTGGCCAGCTGATTCCTGCTGCTTCCGGAAATGTTACAGGCCTTCTTTCAGGAAAAGAAAGCATTATTTATTTTCATGTCCTGTTTTTATGCTCAGCAAACTGCTTGCAAAAAACAAAACAGGTGCTAAAATATTTTTGTAAAATGACTGAGTTCCCTTGAGCCTTGATTAGTAATATTTTTTTCCTAGGGGTTAGGACAAACATTAGCAGGATCTTGATCTATTAATTACCCAGAAGTAAGATCCTCTTTTTCTTTTTTTTAGGTAGATATTTTTAAACCATCTTAAGTGGTTTTTATTACTAATGATTAAAATGTGGGCTGAGCACAGTGGCTCAAGCCTGTCATCCCAGCACTTTGGGAGGCTGAGGCAGGTGGATCACCTGAGGTCAGGAGTTCGAGACCAGCCCGACCAACAAGGTGAAACCTCGTCTCTACTAAAAATGCAAAAATTAGTCAGGCGTGTTGGCAGGAGTCTGTAGTCCCAGCTACTCGGCGGGGCTGAGACAGGAGAATTGCTTCAACCTGGGAGGCGGAGGTTGCAGTGAACCAGGATTGCACCACTGCACTCCAGCCTGGGCAACAGAGCTAGACTCCATGTCAGAAAAAAAAAAAAAATGCAAGTGGGTTCTGCTCATTATATATTTTCCCCACTTGAGAAAAGATGAGTATTTAATGCTGAATTCTAAAAGCAATGTCATTCTTACTTTCAGTGACTATATGACATCAGCAACTAACCTGGGAATAAATCCAAGTTTCAGAGATTTTTCTGTTTAATCATTCAGACAGACTTCCCTCAGTGCTGGCAGTGGATAAGTTCCAGAACCACTTCCTGTGGATACCAAAATCCACTGATACTCCCTGATACAAAATGGTCTAGTATTTGCCTATAATCTATGCACATTCTCTCCTATACTTTATATCATCTCTAGAGTACTTATAATACCTAATACCATGTAAGTAGCTCTTATACTATAGTGTCTTTGTATTTTTAAAAGTTGTTTTTTTTTTCCCCCCTCTGAATATTTTCTTTCCACCATTGGTTCAATCCATGGATTTGAAACCACCAGATACAAAGGGCCGACTGTATTCAAATTATCTAAACCTCTAGTTTTTTTCAACCCCCCTCCCAGCTTTTCCTAATGGAGAAAGATGCTTAAGACAAACAAAACCAAACCCAAAAAGCAGCTTGGCGGCGAGAGCTCCAACGCTAACAAACATGTATTTCTGACTCGGGAGTCCATAAATGCTTTTGTTTCATGAGCTTTAGTACAACACAATTGCATGAACTAGGCTGAGTTTGTAATTTTACAGATAGGGAAATTGAACCCGCTTTTGTAAGAGCCAGAACTTAAACCCTGGTTTCTGGCACCAAATTCGGTTTCATTTTTCCTACAAGTTGTTGATTTCTCTATGTATTCCAAGTTCGATGCTGTTATTAATTCTTTCATTGAAATTCCAATGTCTATTTCAATTAGACAATACCTTTAGAGGTGTTTAATAATAACCAACACATTAATGGTAAAAAATGCTTTTTGTATTTTTGTCTTTTATAGAGACGGGATTTCACCATGTTGCCCAGGCTGGTCTTGAACTCCTGAGCTCAATGTAATCTGCCTGCCTTGGCCTTCCAGAGTGCTGGGATTAGAGATGCGAGCCACTATGCCTGACCAAAAATACTTTTAATAGACGCAGAGGATTTCCAAGTTAGAGGAGACCTGAATGGTAATTTGTACAAGGACCATCTGAGGCTTGAATCTCTCTAATGCCTTCATTTGTGGTCTGGGCTGAGCACCTCCAAGGCTCGAGACTGTGATGTCATTTGAAAGAGCCTCAGTACATCCTGGAGTAGTTTTGACTACTAGAAAATTCCCTGTTTTGAAGCTGCCCCCTTTGTAACTTGGATCTAGATAACTGTTTTTTCAGGAACTGTTTACCTAATAGTGTGTTAGCTATTTCAGCTTGTGTGCCTGAATGCTTTTTTCTTTAAGCCAATAGCAAAAAATCCTAAGTTGTCACAGTAGCTACTATTTCTTAAGGGTCTACAAAAGGTCAGATACTGCAATGTCCCCTTGTAGATACATTATGTCAGTATATCTAGTGTGTGTGTGAACTTCCTTCCTGTGGGGGAGTTCAACGCTCCCACACCGATACCACTCTCAAAGTCCAGCACATGCTTTAGCAGATGCATGTTCTATGGAGACCATCATGGAGAAACCCTTCTTTGCTTATCATTCATCTAAATGTTTCACGAGTTCATCATCCTTCTTGGACAAAAGCCAAATATTGACACTTAACATAGTCATTATATTTTTGAAACACAGAGACGTACACCAGATATACATCTGGCAGATATACATACCTGGCAGACACACACACACACACACACACACACACACACACACACACACACTTGCCAGATGTGTGTGTGTGTGTGTGTATATCTATCTATCTGCCAGGTATGTATATTTGGTGTATGTCTCTGGGTTTCAAATACATATCTATATGTACAAAATACATATACATATGTGTATCTATATCTGCCAGGTATGTAGTGGGCATTTAGAATATTAAGACAATACATAGTATTTCTCGAGTATTCATAATAGGCCAGGGGCTCTTTTGGTACCTTTTGTTTTTTTAGACAGGGTCTTGCCCTGTTGTCCAGGCTGGCATGCCATAGCACAGACACAGCTCACTGCAGCCTCGACCTCCTGGCCTCAGCCTCCTGAGTAGCTGGGACTACAGGTGTGTGCCACTACGCCCGGCTTATAAACTTTTGGTAGAGACAGGGGTCTCACCATGTTGCCCAGGTTGGCTGGCCTCCTGGGCTCGGGTGACCCTCCCACCTCAGCCTCCCAAAGTGCTGGGATTATAGACGTGAGCCATTACACCACGCCTCTTTCAGTACTTAAAAAATTTTTTTTAGACATAGGATCTTGTCTAAAAATCTTGTGACGTGCAGGCTGGAGTGCAGTGGTATAATCATAGCTCACTGTAACCTCTAACTCCTGGGTTCACGCAATCCTCCTGCTTCGGCCTCCCAAAGTGCTGGGATTGCAGGAATAAACCACCACACTTGGCCTTCTTTTAATGCTTTAAATATATTATTTAAATTTCATAATCCCAAGGTGTAGAGACTATGATTACCTTCATTTTCAAGATAAGACCAATGAGACAGCACAGTTGCCCTAGGTCACACAGCCAGTAACAAACAGCTTTGACTCTTACTCACTACCCAGAAGGCCTGAGAAATCCCAGGAGAATTAAAAGAGCACAGTGCCTGCCCTCCTGGGTCTTCCAGTCAATCGGAGAAAAGGAGGCAGAAATAGATACCTTCAAAGTGAGGAGGTAAAGGGAGCGTGCAAAGCGATTAGGCAGCAGAGAGAACAGGCTACTCTCACCAGAGGGGAAGCCCAGAAAGGCTTCCTGGAAGAGCCAACACCTACTTAGAAGAATACGTAGGAGTAGATGAGGATGCCCAGCAGGAGGGGAGCTGGGAGAAAGGCGCTCCAGACAGGGGGCAGGACATGAACAAAGGAACAGAAGCGAGAGGCCAGTGGGGTGTGTGCATTACTAGGGGTGGTCTGGGATGCTAGAAGACGCTCTGAAGCCAACTGGAAGCAGGAAGTACAACTGAGTCACAGCCACCCACGAGTGCAGGTGTGTTCCGGCCCTGTAAACAAGATCGACAGAAATTGCTTCTCGTTTTAAATGGAGATAGGGAAGTTACTATTTAAAGAAAGCCTTTGTGGAAAAAGAATATTTACACCGTGAGAAATCCAGATCAACACGTTTTATCCAGATCAACTAGAAATGTGAATCTGTTTTATGTTTGCTTAAAGTAGCTGCGTACCATTCCTATGGTCCTTCGTCAACATCGGACTTGCCAGCATGTGTTTTCTAAACTCCCACTTGTGGACTGTGTGTGCGTATCTGTCCTACTGCGACAACTTCCTTCCCGTGGGGGAGTGCAACGCTCCCACGCTGATACCTCTCAAAATCCAGCACACGTTTTAGCAGATGCATATTCTACACAGACCATCACGGAGAAGCCCTTCTTTGCTTCTCATTTGTCCAAATGTTTTACAGTTCCTCATCCTTCTTGGACAGAAGCCAACTATTGCCACTTAACATAGTCACTACATTTTTGAAAGCCAGAGACGTACACCAGGCCATCTAACCAGAGAAGACCGTGCATCGTTCACGTCAACTAGAAATGTGAATCTGCATAACTGAAGGAAGCCAGGTGGTCAGCGGCCCCCACATCCACAGTGCTGTGTTACTCAACAATAATAAGTAGTATATAAATTGGTTTCCATGGTTTGTTCATCTCAGCCGCTTTGCAGGTGGCTAGGAGACGCAGCTTGTCTCTCTGCCTGTTAAGGAGCGAGCGTGTCCCATTTACTCACGACATATTATAGACTAGTGTTTCATAAATATAAGGCTCTTTGTCTAAGACGTGAGGCTTATCCTAACAGGTCAGGAGACAGTGATGGGCCTGACTCTACTATTTTGCCTGCTGTCTTTTCAATTTCCTTTTGTTTTTCCTGCAAGAAACATTTCTCTGAAGTGCATGCAAGATACTGATGAATTCCTTTCCGATCTGAATTCAGTGAAGCCCAAAGAATACGCCCTAAGAAGTAAGTAGGTTTCCCTGGCCCATTGCGTAGCTGAACACGGGTCAGTTGAGGTTTGTGCTGGGAGCATTCTGGATAAACTCTGGAGAATTAAAGACTTGGAACCAGAAAGGAAAGAAGATGAGCTTTAATTTGCATTTTGCCAGGAATCAAGGAGGGAGGAAGAATTTTTAGTGTAGGAAGCTCTACCGTTTGTCTAGCCAGAGGAATCTGATGAAGAACAATCTCTTAATAAAATAAGAGGCCAGGTGCGGTGGCTCACATCTGTAACCCAGCACTCTGAGAGGCCAAGGTGGGTGGATCACTTGTGGTCAGAAGTTCGAGACCTGCCTGACCAACATGGTGAAACCCCATCTCTACTAGAAATACAAAAATTAGCCAGGCGTGGTGGTGCATGCCTGTAATCCCAGCTACTTGGGAGGCTGAGGCAGGAGAATCATTTTTGAACCCGGGACATGGAGGTTGCAGTGAGCTGAGATCTTGCCAGCTGGGCAAGAGAGCGAGACTTCTCCTCAAAAAAAGAAAGAAAGAAAGAAAGAAAGATGAGAATGATTTATACACTGTATGATGCCGCTATTATTGACATTCCAGATGTCATCAATATGCATAACATTTCACTGTTTTATGAGATAGCTTGGCTTATTTCTTTTTCTAGACATTTAGTCTTTTGGTAATGAGTTGCTTCCTTATTTAGGGAAAGTCTTGCCCATTCTGTGCTTGATAGTAAATGCTAAGGAGAGTGTTGGTAAATGTACAGGCTCAAGCTGGAAGAAGTGAGACTGTAGCCAAGCCTCTTGGCATGTGATATGGATGGACTTCAGATGGTCAGAATTTTCTTTTTTTTGTTTCCCCAATCATTCTCTCAACTAAAGGAACACACATTTTCCTGCTGGAAAGGGACAAAAAATGAGATGTGTTTTCACTGGGGTAACCTCTTTTTCAGAAGAATGATTCATAGCTGATGCCGATGGAAACCATTAACAAGGAAAAAATGTAAAAACTCGCTCTTTCCAAAGCCAGACAAATGACATAGCAATTTCCATTCACATTTTAAATGCGTGACTAATATACTTTGTATTGAAAAACACTTAGAAACATAATCTACATCACAAAGGTAATCAAGAGTTTTGAGCTAATATTTTGTAATTCAAAATAGCACATACTATGAAGCTGTTCTACATGGGATTAGATGTCTGGATATTTAATGAAATGGTGAGAGAATACAATACAACTCCAATTCATTTACGAGTCATCTTCAAGTCCCATTTTGAAACTGATGTTTTGCTACAACACTTGGAGATGTTGATAGGGAACATTCTGACAAACGGGCCAAATAAGCGAGCCAGGAAAATCTAGAAGGTGCCGTGGCAGGCTCAGATTCCTGGTGATGAGGTGGTGGCACACATTGTTGCCATTAGTCACAGCCATGTTAATGCCATGTTTGCCTTGTAAGTTACTCTAGTCATACCCTGACCATGTTCCATCTTTAGGAGCCTGAAAATGGAAAGTCTTTTCAAGTGAAAAATATTTCTCCAAGATAAATGGTTCGGGAAATAATTGAATGATTTACATAAACGGGAAAGATGACTTGATTTATTGTAACAGATGAATATAATAATTGGTAGTTTTAAAAACTGATTTTCATTCTAATGTACCGGAATATACTTGGCATTGTTGCTCTGACATTTTGCCTGAGATTTTTGAGTAGAGCATGTCATTCTGACCTTAGTTCTTAGCTTGGTTATCCTGGCAGTCATGTGGATGGAAAAAGAATAAGAGTCACTGGTGAGTGAGTACTTTTATAGAGCAGGCATCGTTCCGAGGCTTGGGTGGGAGCTGTGCCATTTAGTTCTAGCAGCCACAATGGAGAGAGGAGAGCATTAGTATCATCTCTTTTATAAAAGAGGAAATGGAGCCACAGAAATGTCAAGTATGTTGCCTGCAGTGGTAGAAATAGGATTTGAGCTCACATCACCCAATACTTCGGCCTGCACTTTTAATCATGCAATAATATAAGCAAGAACAGGGCCAGGCATGGTGGCTCATGTCTGTAACCCCAACACTGTGGGAGGCTGAGGCAAGCGGCTTGCTTAAGCTCAGGAGTTTGAGACCAGCCTGGCTAACATGGTGAAACCCCATCTCTACTAAAAATCAAAAAGTTAGCCTGCTGTGGTGGCGCACGCCTGTAGCCTCAGCTGCTCAGGAGACTGAGGTGGGAGGATCGCTTGAGTTGGGAGGCGAGGTTCCTCCACTGCACTCCAGCCTGGGTGATGATAGAGCAAGACTCGGTCTCAAAAAAAAAAAAGAAAAAGAAAAAAAAAAGCAAGCAACAAGAGAAACAAGAAAAAATAAAACTTAGCAGCGAAAAGAGTAAAGCAGAACTATACATATCAATACGGAAGGGTCACACGGGAATGACATTAGGAAGGAGAAAACAAACTGTAGAAAGTTTTCTACATACATAAATTTAAACAAGTGCAATTTAAGGTACCGTCTTGCTCTATGTGGTTCTACATGTGCAGTACAAATGATCAGAGATACATGAGAATGATAACCTCCAAATTCAGTCCAGGGCTAGCCCTGGTGGGGATGCAATCAGGAACACTAGATTTCAAATGGTCAAGTTGTATTTTTTAAGCTGGGTGGTGGGAACATAGGCATTTGTTTTATTGTTTATGCCTTTTTAATGTATTAAATATCACACAATAGTATTTTTTTTTTTGAGACAGTTTCACTCTTGTCCTCCAGGCTAGAGTGCAATGGCACGATCTCGGCTCACTGCAACCTCTGCTTCCTGGATTCAAGCAATTCTCCTGCCTCAGCCTCCTGAGTAGCTGGGATTATAGGCGTCTGCCACATGCCCGGCTAATTTTTATATTTTTAGTTGAGACAGGGTTTTGCCATGCTGGCCACGCTGGTCTCAAACTGCTGACCTCAGGTAATCTGCCTGCCTCGGCCTCCTAAAGTGCTAGGAATACAGGTGTGAGCCACCATATCCGGCCACACAATAGCATTTTTAAACGCCACCTCCAATCCCTAAACACAAAGATGCATGGGCTATATATGAGCTTGGATAATGGGCCAGTGCCTGAGAAATAAGGTGGAGAGAGGGTCCTTGAGTCATGGCTGTTCTAGAGCAGGAGAGAAACTGATACTTAGACTCAATCCAGCAGTGGATAAGATGGATCAAAGTGCACAGCCACTGTAGGAAACACGGTAGTAATCTAACTCTAAAAGGAGGCTCCGTTTCAACCTTTCCACCATCTTTCTCCATTTGCTTTCAAACATTCTTTTTTTGGGGTGGGGATAGTGTCTCGCTCTGTCACCCAGGTTGGAGTGCAATGGTGCGATCTCAGCTCACTGCAGACTCTACCTCTAAGATTCAAGCCTCCTGCGTAGCTGGGATTATGGGTGCCCGCCACCACACCTGGCTAATTTTTATATTTTTAGTAGAGACAGTTTCTCCATGTTGGCCAGGATGGTTTTGAACTCCTGATCTCAGGTGATCTGCCCGCTTCAGCCTCCCAAAGTGCTGGGATTTCAGGCGTGAGCCACTGCGCCAGGCCACTTTCTAACATTCTCATATCCACCATCCTTACAGGAACAAGATCCACCAAATGCTTTTGTGTGCTTTGGTTTTACTACCCTCCTAGATTCTGGGGTCTCATTTTATGTCCCTTTTCGCTGCTGAAGTCCTCAGCAAGTGTTCTGGTCTCACTGTTTCTGGTTTTGTGGCTGTTGTTTTAAACTCCATAAACCACAGAAATCCTACATTCAACCTCTTACCACATACAAAAACCACATCCAGGCTGGGTGCCGTGGCTCACACCTATAATCCCAGCACCTTGGGAGGCCCAGGTGGGCAGATCACCTGAGGTCAGGAGTTCAAGAGCAGCCTGAACAACGTTGTTGAAAACCTGTCTCTACTAAAAATACAAAAATCAGCTTGGCGTGGTGGCACACTCCCATAATTCCAGCTATGCAGGAGGCCGAGGCAGGAGAAATGCTTGAACCTGGGAGGCGGAGGTTGCAGTGAACTGAGATTGTGCCATTGCACTCCAGCCTGGGTGACAAGAGCGAAACTCTGCCTCAAAAACAAAACAAAAACAAAAGCCACATCCAAAAAGATCACTGGTATCCTCTTTCCTATTTTAAACTTTCTCCTTACTGTCTATGAAGAGCTGAACTCTGTAAAATACATGAAGAGATTTATTCTGAGCCAAAATGAGTGACTGATGTCCGGTGACACAGCCCCAGGAGATGGTGGGAACATATGCCCAAGGTGCTCAGGCTGCAGTTTGGTACATTTTAGGGAGATGTGAGACATCAATCAACATATGTCAGATGTGTATTGTTTTGGTTTGGAAAGGAAGGAGAACTGGAATGGGGTGATGTGGCTTCTAGGTCACAGGTGGATTCAAAGCTTTTTTCATTGGCAATTGGTTGAAAGAATTTATCTAAAGACCTGGAATCCATAGAAGGAAGTGTCTGGGTTAAGATAAGGGATTATGAAGACCTGGGTTATTATGCAGAGGAAGCCTCCAGGTGGTAAGCTTCAGAGACAATAGATTGTCAGTGTCTCTTATCAGACTTAAAAGTCTGCTCTATCAGTCTTCTGCTACCACTGGCTGGTTGTGCCTAATTTTGAAAGGCAGGAGGGTATAATGAGGGATGTCCCCGCTCCCTTCCCATTATGGCCTGAACTAGTTTTTCAGGTTAACTTTGGAATGCCGTGGTCGGCTGAGAGGAAGGGTGTATTCAGATGGTTGGGGGTCTGAGAATGTATTTTTGGTTTACATTAACCACCATGGAATGAGCTGCCTTCCTCTTTCTGAATACTGGTCTGTTTCTATTCTAATTGAGGGTCAGTCTCCTGTCTGGGATGTCCTTCTATGTTGATCCATGGTCTCTTTTCTCCTCCTCTTTCTCTCTCTGCCTCACCCACCTCCCGCCCCCGCAACCTTCCCCCAGGCACTTTGTTCCTTTCCACATTGTCTCTCTCTTGTAAAGGAATCAAGGTTTAGAGACAGGATACCAAGCAGTGGCAGTTGTGCTAGGCTGGCAACGGTAAGGCCTGGGACTTCCTCCTGTTTAGGCTCATCACCAGCTGTGTGAGCTTACCCAAGCCTCATCACCTTGCTTAACACATCACCTTTAACAAGGTTCCTCACCTGTAAACAGTCAGGCTGTGTCCTCAATTCTGGAAATCTATAAAGAACTCCAACCAAACCCCGTGACACACAGTTAACCTATAACAAACCTGCACATATATCCCGAACCTAAAATAAAAACAGGAATTCTGACTCCTGAGCCCAGCAGTGTGGTCTGCACTGGCTTGACAGCACCAATTGTTAAGTGTCCAGGTGGTTGTTAAATACAATTATTTTTAGGGACTAACTTACACAAATTTACAATTAAGTTATATTAAGAACAAAAGTAATAAATTTTTTGAGACAGTCACTCTGTCACCCAGGCTGGAGTACAGTGGCACGATCTTGCTTGCTGCAGCTTCCTCCTCCTGGGTTCAAGTGATTCTCCTGCCTCAGCCTTCCAAGCAGCTGGGAATTACAGGTGTACACTGCTATACATGGACAATTTTTGTATTTTTAGTAGAGATAGGGTTTCACCATGTTAGCCAGGCTGGTCTCGAACTCCTGACCTCAGGTGATCCGCCCACCTTGGCCTCCCAAAGCGCTAGGATTACAGTTGTGAGCCACTATGCCCAGCCCCAAAGTAATAAATATTCAAAATTCATCACTTCCTATTTTACGTTAAATAAATCTATCTGTATTCTCAAAGTTGTTTACAACTATCGTGTCTGTAAGGTGGAAATCACCACTGTGCTACTGTGCGTGGCCTTCTAAGTTCATGTTCAGGGACATCACCTTGGGAGCTGGGAGTCAGCCTTGGGGACTCTGTCGTCATCAGGGAAGTCAGCAATGGCTACAAGTCAGAGCTTGATTTATTGTTTTATTGTTGAGACTGAGGAAATTCATGGATAAAATGTTGAGTGCAAATTAAAAGTGTGTAATGTCTAACCATTACATTGTGGATAGCACAGGAAGATAAGGAAATGTCTTCCCTACTCCAACTGTCATAAAATTCAGCAAAATGTTTGCTCACAATGTGGACTAAAGTTCTGACATACATCTTTGTTTCACATCTGTATTACTCACTCATGTGAACGAAAATATCAACATTCATGTTGGGATGATACTTAGTCAACTGAAACCGTAGATTGCCTACGCGTACAAGAGTTTGGCAAAAAACAACAGAAGTATTCCAAGAGAACCAATTCCGTATCTGCGGAGTTGATACTAAGGACAACTGTAGGCTTCATTATTTGTAATTTGTGTATGTTATGGGCTGAATTCTGTTCCCCTCAAATTCATATGTTTAAGTCCCAGTATGTCAGGATGGTATTGTATTTGAAGATAGGATCTTTAAAGATATCATTGGGCCAGACATGGTGATTCACGCCTGTAATTCCAGCTCTTTGGGAGGCTGAGGTGGGCGGATCGCTTGAGCCCAGGAATTCAAGGCCAGCCTGGGTAACAAGGTGGAACTCCATCTCTACAAAAAATATAAAGTTAGCTGGGCATGATGGCACATTCCTGTAGTTTCAGCTACCCAGGAGGCTGAGGAGGGAGGATCACCTGAGCCTGGGAGTTTGAGGCCACAGTGAACTGTAATCATGCCACTGTACTCCAGCCTGGGTGACAGAGTAAGACCGTATCTCAAAAAAAAAAAAAGGTAATTTGGCCCAAATGAGGTAAGTTGGGTGGGGGTTATGATGAGTTGGGTGGGGGTTGTCTTAATCAATAACTGGTGCCCTTATAAGAAAAGGGGCTTGCGACATAGACATGCAGGGAGGGAAGACTACATGGGGACACAACAAGGTCACCTAGGGGACAAGGAGAGAGGCCGCAGAAGCAGCCAACCCTGCCAGTGCCTTAATCTCAGGCAAACAGCCTCCAGAACTGGGAGAAAATGAATTCCTGTTGTTTAAGCCACCCAGTCTGTGATACTTCATAAGGGAGCCCTAACAAGTGAGTCCAGTGTCCTGCATGGTTTGTATATCAGTGTCATCGATACTAATCTCCACCCAGTGAGTGTTATAGGTTAAATGCGTCTCCCCAAAAAATATGTTGAGCCGGGTATGATGGCTCATGCCTGTAATCCCAGCACTTTGGGAGGCTGAGGCGGGTGGATCACGAGGCCAGAAGCTCGAGACCAGCCTGGTCAATATGGTGAAAAACCGTCTCTACTAAAAGTATAAAAATTAGCTGGGCGTGGTGGTGCGTGCCTGTAGTCCCTGCTCCTGGGGAGGCTGAGACAGGAGAATCTCTTAAACCTGGGAAGGGGAGGTTGCAGTGAGCCGAGATCATGCCACTGCATTCCAGCCTGGGAGGCAGAGTGAGACTCTGTCTCAAGAAAAAAGGTTATATTAAAACCGTAAACCTCTGCTTCCTGTGAATGTCAGTTAGTTGGAACCAACGTCTTTGCAGAGGCGGTAAGAGGCGGTAATATAGGCTACGGTGGGTCCTAATCCCACGATTGGTGTTCTTATAAGAGGGATATTTGGACACAGACACACAGGGAGAACGTTCCATAAGGATGGAGACAGATTGGGGTGACGCCTTCTGGCCTAGGGCTGCTGGCACCCTCTAGAAGCTAGGAGAACATGGGACTGGTTCTTCCTCAGAGCTTCCAAAGGGAGCCAGTGCTGCTCAGCCCTTGGTCTCAGATTTCTAGTCCCCAGAACTGTGAGATAATACATCTGTTTTAATTTTGAGACAGTTTCACTCTTGTTGCTCAAGCTGGAGTGCAATGGCACGATCTCAGCTCACTGCAACCTCCACCTCCCAGGTTTAAGTGATTCTCCTGCCTCAGCCTCCCCAGTAGCTGAGATTACAGGTGCCTGCCACAATCCCCAGCTAATTTTTTATATTTTTAGTTGAGATGGGGTTTCATCATGTTGGTCAGGCTGGTCTCGAACTCCTGACCTCAGGTGATTCACCCCGCTCAGCCTCCCAAAGTGCTGGGATTACAGGAGTGAGCCACCATCCAGCCCCAGAGCCTTTTGTTAAAGTGCAACTGGCCCATGTGTGTCTACAGCAGACGGCTTGTCGGGGAAGCTCCTGACAGGAAATTTTCACTTCCCTCAGCAGAGCCTGGCTGGTCCCCACGCTCCTCGGGATTGCTGCATTTTGCTGCACTTGATTCCTCTGGGACAGAAAGATCCTGGGGGGAAGGGAGGACTCTGGATCCCAAGCAGCCTGCAGGGCCTTTCATTTCCTGTTTCTCTAATCTCATAACATCCTTGAAATGTTCCAAAGCTACTTTTGCTTTGAGACTTTAACCCTTCAAGTCCCTCTTCCCTGGTTCCTACATCACGTTCAGAGCCCACCCTGTTGGCCAGGGCACTGAGCTTCCTATGTGGGTCGGCTTCCTCATTTCCCTCCTGAAATGTGTATTTCATGTCTCTTGTCTGTGTGCCTCATCTTCTCTCCTGGAAGCCAAGGCCACGGTGGATGCCTGTTGGAGGCAGGGGTCTGCAGGCAGACACTGAATGGACTAGTACCCATCACCGCCCTGGCCGCGCCTGGGTCCCCTGTCACCAGGGCAGGTCTGGTCAGCTTGATTTTCAGTCTCTGAATGTTGCCTCTTTTCCCACCCAGCTGTTAGTCTGGAGGGCATTTTACTCAAGGTCAGACCCTCTCCTGGTGTTAGAGCAAGGGACAGAAAAGATGCAAATGGAGCAAATGTTAAGATAAAGGGTGAAACTGGGCTTCACTGAAATTCAGGGTTTACTGGGTACCAAATACTTATGCTGCGGTAGACTAAACATGGCCCCTCAAAAGACATCCTAATTCCTGGAGCCTGTGAATGTTACCTTCTAATGGAAACAGGGTATTTGCAGGCATGATTAAATTAAGGATCTTAAAATGTGGGGATTGTCCCGGATTATCCAGGTGGGCCCTAAATACAGCCCCATGTATTCTCAGAAGAGAGAGGCCAGGCGCAGTGGGTGGCTCACACCTGTAATCCCAACACTTTGGGAGGCCGAGGCAGGCGGATCACTGGCTAACATGATGAAACCTCGACTCTGCTATAAATACAAAAATTAGCCAGGCATGGTGGCAGGTGCCTGTAATCGCAGCTACTCAGGAGGCTGAGGCAGGAGAATTGCTTCAACTCAAGAGGTAGAGGTTGCAGTGAGCTGAGATCGCGCCACTGCACTCCAGCCTGGGTGGCAAGATCGTGACTCTGTCTCAAAAAAAAAAAAAAAAAGAGAGAAAAAAGAGGAGGAGCTATGCATGCACCACATATACACACGGAGACAGTGATGTGACCAGAGGCAGAGTTTGAAATGCTGTGGCCACAATCCAAGGGAGGCTGGCAGCTGGAGGAGGGAAAGAACAGATTCTTCCCTGCAGCCTCCACAAGGGGTGCAGCCTTGCAAATGCCTTGATTTCAGTCCAGTCATATTTATTTTGAATTTCTGGCCTCCAGAACAGTAAAAAAATAAATTTCTATTGTTTTAAGCCATGAAATGTGTGGTAATGTTACAGTAGCCACAAGAAATTAATATGCATGCCATTTTCTTTTTTTTGAGACAGAGTTTCACTCTTGTTGCCCAGGCTGGAGTGCAATGGTGCAATCTCGGCTCACCACAACATCCGCCTCCTGGGTTCAAACGATTCTCCTGCTTCAGCCCCCTGAGTAGCTGGGATTACAGGCATGTGTCACCATGCCTGGCTAATTTTGTATTTTTAGTAGAGACGGGGTTTCACCATGTTGGTCAGGCTGGTTTCGAACACCTGACCTCATGTAATCCACCCGCCTTGGCCTCCCAAAGTGCTGGGATTGCAGGCGTGAGCCACCTCGTGCCTAGCGTATTGTTCTTTAGGCCTAAGATAAATAGTTGACCAGACACAAGGGGGACTGCCAGGAGGTGTCTGCTAAGAGCCTGTCTCGGGAACTCAGCTGTGAAATGGAGAGTGCATTCAGCTCTTTCTCTTACCACAAGGAAATCTCTGGCACCAGATAGTTAGCATTTTACCCGTATGCCCTGTATCATCAACTATAAGGCAAGGACTATTCTGTTACAAAAATCTGCACTGTAACCCAGCAATCTGGCAGGTGCTTAATATAAACTTGAAGGTCATAATTTGTTTCAGGAAATTATAAAGCATTCCAGAAGCTTCCACTGCCGTCAACTTCATGTCAATGCATCATATTTAAAAACTTAAGACTGTTGACCAAGGCCTCTTTTTTTCCTCTATTCAAACCCAGAAATTAATCAGCTGTGTATTTTAATATCCACATTTCATTGCCGCCAAGTGAGAAAGAAAATCTGCCTGCCAATTAGCACAGAATTGAAACAAGTTGTTTTTAATCTTTTGAAAATGAAAACTTGGAACAAGTGCCATATGATTTGAAGTAGCAGGTGCGATTAATCATTCACTTATTCTATTTCTCCCTCCCACGACAATCACAATGTACTCTGATTTGGAGGGTGCCCGTGCCCTGGCATCTCTTAGGCTCTTGACAGAAGCTAATTAAGGATTAGTTTGGAAAAGGGCAACTTGTCCGTTGGAGTTCATACTCGGAAAGGAAACAAATGCAGTTTGAAAATTTGCATAGCGCACAATATGAGTTCAGCCAGACAACCACAAACACAATCAGTTTATAAAGCAAATACCAACTGGAAAGAAAACTAGAATTTAAACTTCTCAAATGAAGAATAGGATATTCTTTATGTGCCCTTCAGGATTTATCTAAGGAGGGACAGGCTCAATTTTAACATCTCTTTCGCCTCCTTCAAGGCTTATGGTTCCAGACCCTTACACTTTAGGCTACCGAGTTGGGGATACTCCGTGATAGAGAATTTGAAAATCGTTTATTCTGTTACAGGCCGGGTGTGGTGGCTCATGCCTGTAATCCCAGAACTTTGAGAGGCCAAGGCAGGTGGAACACTTGAGGTCAGGGGTTTGAGACCAGCCTGGCCAACATGGTGAAACCTCGTCTCTACTGAAAATACAAAAATTAACCGGGCATGGTGGTGCATGTCTGTAGTCCCAGCTAGCGGGGAGGCCGAGGCATGAGAATCGCTTGAACCCAGGAGGTGGGGGCTGCCGTGAGCCGAGATTGTGCCACCGTGAGCCGAGATTGTGCCACTGCACTCCAGCCTGGGTGACAGTAAGATTCTGTCTCAAAGAAAAAAAAAATCATTTAGTCTGTGACAGCAATTGCATCCAGTGTTTTGTTACTGTTTTTTCTGATGCAAGGAGGACTTCAGAATGTCTCTGTGGAGCTGGATTTTGGGGATTTGAACTTAATTTTTTTTAATGTTTAATTTGATTCAGCAAATGTTCACTGAGCTCCTGCTCTGAGAGATACATCAATGAAGACACAGCGTTTCCTCCCTCCCCTCACCATGGGGGAGACAGACAGGTACACAATGGTAACAGACCTGTTAGTGTGATATGTAAGCCAGCGTCTGGAGTGCTTCTTAGGGAAGAACATCCTTCGGCCTAGACTTAAAGGATGACTCAACATTTGCTGGGCAGATGGCAAGGAGGGACATTCCAACCTTAGAGACAGCGTCGCCTGGTGTGTTCCGTATCTCGGAGCAGAGGAAATGAGCGTGGGTTGGGAGGATGAGACCACAGAAGGAAGCCAGGTCACGAAGCGTCTTTTAAACCATACTCGGGAGTCTGGAATTAATCCTAAGAGTCAGAGCAGGCAAGCCTGGCTGCACATTACAATCACCTGGGACATTTTGAAAACCAATGACAGCTGAAACCTCGGCCCTGACCAATTAAGTCATTCTTTGTGGGGGTGGAGCCTGGGTGTGAGTATTATTTTTTAATATCTCAGGTGATTCGAATTCTCACCAGAGCCAAGAACCACAGCCCTAGCTAAGAGATCTGCAAAGTTTCTCTTTAAAGGGCCTGAAAGTAAATATTTTCAGCTTTGTCAGCGATAGAGTCTCTCTTGCAACTACGCAACCCTGCCATTTTGTGGGAAAGCAGCTCAGACGATATGTAAACGCATGAGAGTGGCCATGTTAAAAAATAAACTTTTCTTAAAAGACAGGCAGAGTTATAGTTTGCCAACCCCTACTCTAGATGATGGGATGCCATTAAGAATTTAAGAAGTGGCCGGGCGTGGTGGCTCACACCTGTAATCCCAGCACTTTGGGAGGCCAAGGCGGGCAGATCACCTGAGGCTGGGAGTTTGAGACTAGCATTAGCCAGGGCATGGGTGCCTGTAATCCCAGCTATTCGGGAGACTGAGGCAGGAGAATCGCTTGAACTCGGGAGGCGGAGGTTGCAGTGAGCTGAGATCACGCCACTGCACTCCAGAGTGGACAAGAACGAAACTCTGTCTCAAAAAAAAAAAGTATATTCAAAATTTTTTTATGGTTTATTACATAAATAATACATGAATTCGTTCACACTGTAAAGGAGTCTAAATAATGCAGGCAAAGCTCAAGGCCTTTTGATTTCCTCATTCAAACACCAGTCCCTTTCCTAGATGATAAGTGTTATCAATGAGGTGTAAATTTTTCTAGAATTTTCTCCTTGCTCTTTTTGGTATGTACTAGAGAGATATAATTTTGTTTTGTAGGCTTAAAAAATATATTTATTAAAGATGGCATCCTTAGTGAGTGGTGCTGTGGTGCTGCGTAGAAATACCAGTCAGCCGTTTGCTTTTGTGAGAAAAATGCCTTGCACCGTAGCATTGAGTCAGCTGAGAGAACACTTTGCACAGTTTGGCCATATAAGAAAGTGTATTGTACCTTTTGACAAGGAGGCTGGTTTTCACCGAGGTTTAGGTTGGGTTCAGTTTTCTTCAGAAGAACTTCAGAATGCACTACAACAGGAAAATCATATTCGAGATGGAGTGAAGCTCCAGATTCAAGCTCAAAGGCCAAAAGTTTTGCAAAGATCTGATGAAGAGAAAGATTTTTGAGACTGACAGCCTATTAAATCAAGTTAACATAACTGAGGAAAAAAATATATATATATTGAGTCCAGGAGTTCGAGACCAGCCTGGGCAACACAGTGAGACCCTGTCTACACAAAAAATAAAGAATCAAAATAAGCTGGGTGTAGTGGTGTGTGCCTGTAGTCCTAGCTACTCAGGAGGCTGAGGTGGAAGGATTGCTTGAGCCTGGGAGGTCAAGGCTGTAGTGAGCTGAGATTGTACCAGTGCACTCCAGCCTAGGTGATGGAGTAATACCCTGTCTTAAATATATATATATATATATATATATATATATATATATACATGCACATATATATACACACACACACGTTCTCTCTCTCCCTCCCTCTCTCTCTATATGTATGTATTTAAGACAGGGTATTACTCTGTCACTCAGGCTCTCTGAGAGTGTGTGTGTATGTGTATTTAAGACAGGGTATTTCTCTCTCTCTCTCTCTATATATATATAGAATATGTTTATATTGTGTGTATGTGTGTCTGTGTGTATATATATATATATATTATATATATAATGTGTGTGTGTGTGTATGTATTTATTTCTTTTTTTTGGGACAGTCTCACTCTGTCACCTAGGCAGGAGTGTAGTGGCATGACCTCGGCTCACTGCAGCCTCCGCCTCCTGGGTTAAGTGATTCCCCGGCCTCAGCCTCCTGAGTAGCTGGGACTGCAGGTACGTGCCACCTCACCCAGCTAATTTTTTATATTTTAAGTAGAGATGGAGTTTCACCATTTTAGCCAGGATGATCTCAATCTCCTGACCTAGTGATCTGCTTGCCTCAGCCTCCCAAAGTGCTGGGATTATAGGCGTGAGCCACTGCGCCTGGCGTTATGTATTTCTTAAACTTGCTTTTTCCCCTACATAATAATATGTCTTGGAGTATTTCCACAGCAGCAAATATATATCTCTTTTTAGTTTTTGCGTAGCATAATAAAATATGAACTATGAAAACCCCTGTGGCTCATTTAATAATTTTCTGACAGAAGTTGAACTATTTGGAATTGCCAACGTTAAACTGTTTTATCCTACAAAATGCCATTTTCAAATGGTTCAGCCTCATAGTCTGTGCCCGATTTTTGGCCATTCCAAGCATTACTGCCAGAAGCATCTTGCAATGTGTGCTCATGTGTGTATGCCTGGGGCAGATTCTGAGACACTGACCTGCTGGGTAATTGTGCCTAGCAGTTAGAAAGGAGTCTTTGGTCAAACCCCAGACACTGACTCTAACAAACTTCAACATAAAGGAAAGCTATTGGCAGAGTACAGGGCAGCTCAGAGGAGGGAGAGAAAGGCCAGCGACCTGCTTCCTGATGGATGGGTGGGGCCCAAGCTTGGCTTTGGGCCCTGTCTTACTCCATTAAAGTCCTGCCAGAGGGTTGACCTTGTGTCACAGTGATGGGGAGTGAGGCTGGCAGTGGCTTCCAGGGACCCCTTTGGCTTCTATAATGAGAGGACAGAGCACCTTGATTTATCAGTCAAGATTGTACACAGTTGGGGAGTGGTAATTCTCTAAAAGAAAATCTAGTTGCTCACTAAGGAGAGAAAATAGCTTCCAGGAGATCAAAAAAAGTCTTCAGGCAATGTGTTGTGACTCATGCCAGCACTTTTGGAGGCTGAGACAGGTGGATTGCTTGAGCTCAGGAGTTCAAGGCCAGCCTGAGCTACCTGGCAAAACCTCATCTCTATCAAAAAATAAAAATAAAAATTAAAATTAAAACATTTCTTCATATTTTTATTGTTTTAGTTCATTGTCTGCTGCTATAACAGAATATCATAGACTGGGTAATTTATAAAGAAAAGAGATTAATTTTCTCACAGTTCTGGAGGCTGGGAAGTGTAAGAGCATGGTGTTGGCATCTGCTAAGGGACTTTGTGCTGTGTTGTCCCACAGTGGAAGGTGGAAGGGTAAACGAGAGAGAAAGCATAAGGGACCAGGCTCGCTTTTATAATAACCCACTCTCTACGCAAGCTACCCAGTTCTGCAATAATGACACTAATCCATTATTAGGTCTCTTATTAGGCCTGATGAGCTTTTATTGGGCCTCACCTGCCAATACTGGTACATTGGGGATTCAGTTTCCAACACATGAATTTTGGGGGAGACATTCAAACCATGACACTCACCAACACTTAATTGTATTAATCTTTAAAATTCTAACCAATAAAATAAGTAGAAAAGAGTGACTCGCTCCAGCATGTCTGAACAGGACTGGGCAAGCTCCAAACCCGGGTGCATGCCATTCCTTATTTGGAAACCCTCCTGACCTTCTCCTGACTAGCTTCCTCTCATTTCTTGTCTTCTTCCTCGTCTTCTTTCCCGTTATCTATTCAGGAAATTTCCAAGTTTTTAGCCAATAGGGTCAAACATAGAATGTGAGGTTCTGTTCTGACCAGTGGAAACTGGACACAGCAGTAGGGCAATTGCATCAGGTTATGAAAGTTATAAATGTCCCTATCTCCTTTGTTCTGGGGTGCTCTCATGGCAAGACTGCTGTTGAGTTGCACCCTTCCTTGCAGGAAGTAAAGTAGCCTTGCTGAGTGAAAAAAAAGAAAGAAAAGAAAGAAAAGAGTGATATCTAATTGTTCACTGGTGAGGCTGAACAGCTTTCTCATATTTATTAGTCAGTTGGATTTCCTTTTCCAAGGGTTTCCTGTTCATATCTTTTGTGGATTTTAAATCAGTCTCTGTGACTTTTAAAAAATGTTTGCTTTGTGCCGGGCGTGGTGGCTCATGCCTATAATCCCAGCACTTTGGGAGGCCAAGGTGGGCAGATCACAGTCAGGAGTTTGAGACCAGCCTGGCCAACGTGGTGAAACCCCCTCTACTAAAAATATAAAAATTAGCCGGGTGTGGTGGTGCACACCTGTAATCCCAGCAACTTGAGAGGCTGAGGCGGGAGAATTTCTTGAACCTGGGAAACAGAGGTTGCAGTGAGCTGACATCAGGCCACTGCACTCCAGCCTGGGCAACAAAGCAAGACTCCGCCTCAAAAAAAAGAATGTTTGCTTTGTAAGGGTTCTTTGTATGTTCTGAATACAATTCTTAATCTAAGTTATAAATATGGTGACTGTGTTCTCGCCTTACCTTTTAACTACATTCATGGTGCCTTGAAGAGTTTAAAGGAGTGGAGGGACATGGTCAGCCTTGTGATTCAGCTCAGCCTAGAAGATCACTGATGGCTATAAATGGCCAAGTTGGATGCCAGCTCTAAGGTTCTGAGTATGGTCAGAGACAAGGAGACTCATAGTCATTGGAAGGAAAATGGGAGGATCAGTAATTCTCATTCCAGCAAAAACCTGGAATAATGAAAACCTATGGGACAGAGGTCACTGATAACCAGCACCCACTGGGTGAGTCCAAGTGGTCTGACACAGTGGAACCTGCCAAAGAAGAGGCGAGGGCTCCCATTAAAAGCCAGTTTACTCAGTGAACTCAGCAAGTACCGTTTTTCAAGTTAGGGGCAGAAAGTTTCCTAAATAACATATTTCTTTTTTTTTTTTTTTGAGATGGAGTCTCACTCTATCTCTCAGGCTTGAGTGCAGTGGTGCGATCCTGGCTCACTGCTGCTGTGACCTCCCCTGGCTGAGGTGATCTGAGGTGGGCAGATCACCTGAGGTCAGGAGTTCAAGGCCAGCCTGGCCAACATGGTGAAACTCCATCTCTACTAAAAATACAAAAATTAGCCAGGTGTGGTGACAGGCACCTGTAATCCCAGCTACTCAGGAGGCTGAGGCAGGAGAATCTCTTGAACCCGGGAGGCGGATATTGCAGTGAGCCAAGATCGTGCCATTGTACTCCATCTAGCCTGGAGAAGAAGAATACAACTTTGTCTCAAAAAAAAAAAAAAACCAAAACTGGGTCTCACAAGAATGACATTGCTGATAAATGATGACTTAGCAAGAGCTGATCTCTCTTTCCAGAAAGACTTGTATTTACCAAAACAATCCTGGAGACATTAAAGAAAGAAGTGAGGGCTGGACATGGTGGCTCACACTTGTAATCCCGGAAACCTAGTCTCTACTAAACATACAAAAAGCAGCTGGGTGTGGTGGTGCACACCTATAGTCCCGGCTACTCAGGAGGCTGAGATGGGAGGATCACTTAAGGCTGGGAGTTGAGGCTGCAGTGATCCCTGATCACACCACTGCACTCCAGCCTGGGTGACAGAGTGAGACCTGGTCTAAAAAAAAAATTGAAAAGAAAGAATAGAGAAGCACTTATTAAGAAACTGATGTCAGGACGTTAGGCTGGGCACAGTGGTTCACAGCTGCAATCCTAGCACTTTGGGAGGTTGAGGCAGGTGGATCACATGATGTCAGGAGTTCAAGACCAGCTTGGCCAACATGTTGAAACCATGTCTCTACTGGAAATACAAAAATTAGCCAGGTGTGGTGGTGCATGCCTGTAGTCCTAGCTACTTGACAAGCTGAGGCTTGAGAATTGCTTGAACCCAGAGGCAGAGGTTGCAGTGAGCCGAGATCGTGCCACTGCACTCCAGCCTGGGAGACAGAGTGAGACTCCCCCCAACAACAAAACAAAACAAAAAAACTGTTGTCAAAACTGTGAGAAGCCTGTAGGGTCCCGAAGGCTGGCTGTCACCTGGCGTGTGTGTCTGTGTGTGTGTCGCATGTGTGTTCAAGTGTCACTGCCTACACAGTGGTCCTCAAAGTGGTTCCTAATCAGCAGCGTCCTCATCACATGAGAATTTGATAAAACACAAGCTCAGGCGCACATTAGACCTACTGAGTCAGACACTCTGGCAGTGAAGCCCAGCCATCTGTTTTACCAAGCCCCCAGCGACACTGATGCATACTGGCCTGTGAAAACCGCAGGCCACCATAGTCCCGAGAAGGAAATCCGCAGCAGCAGCCAGGGCAGCCTCTGTGTGAAGCATTCGCAGCAGGACAGGGCCCTTCTCCCGCCTCCCAGGTGTTAGGGGCAGACCAGTATTCCTGGGCATTCACTCATTCACCCTGGGCCCTCTGCCCTCTTCCCTAAGAAGCTGGGGGATGGCAGTTGCAGGAGATTATGTCTTCTCAGTGCTGCTGCTTTCAAATAATTTGAGGGAAAATTCCAGACTGAGGGAGTTGCTTGGTAGGGCTGGGATTGCCACTGATTCCTTGTGCCAGGGTTTTCTGCTCTGAAGGTTGTACTCTCTTCTCTGTGTTTTTTAAGAGGCACGCACTCTGGGGGTTGAGCTGTCACACGTTCTTGTGCATGCTTATACTCTGTCTGCCCTTCACCAGACAAAGTGTATGAAACTGCACAAGCCAAAACACCCCAATCCTTGAGAAACAGACACATGAAAGAGGGACATTGGATTGAATACACATGTGTACTACGTGAAGTTGAATGATTGGAGCAGGTGAGTCATCAAGAAATTAAAAGAAGCACAATAAATATAATCAGAGATAAGGGAGAATATGACTGATATGAAGCATGAAAAAACAATCATAAAAAGTCAAGAGGAACAGTTAAAATGAACGCACTAGATGGGCTAGAGAGTAAGATGGATGGAGGCCAAGAAAAATTAGTGAGCTGGAAGAACAGTTTGAAGATGTCTCCAAACAGAGCAGGAAAGGATAAAGAGATGCAAAGGTCAAAGAAAAACCAAAGGATATCGAGGCTAAAAGTGCCAACAGTTGGATAATAGAAACCAAGAGGAGAAATGTAACAAAGCAAATGGAAGGAAGGGAATATTTGAACACATACTGACAATACTTTCTCTGGAATTAAAGGAAGATATGATTGAAAGGTTTACAGTACACTAAAACAAATAAAGAAAATTTATTTGTTTTATGAGTACATGTCAGTAGAGCTAAAATTAAGAACATTAAAAGCAATGAGGAAATTCTAAAAACTTCTGGAGAGAATGACAATCAGATTGACGTCTGACTTCAAAATGACAGAAGAAAAGCTGAAAGATAAACCATCTATGTATAGAAACTAAATATATCGCCAGCTGTTACAAGTAAAATTTCGATGCCGCAAAAGAAATAGCACTTGAAACTATGTCCTTTCAGCAAGACAGTTTACTTCTATAGAAGGGTGTGGGGTGCACTGACAGAGCAACGATGGCCGCCACACGCTTGTGGGGAAGGGGTACTTATGCCTGACGGGGTCGTCCCTACTGCTGTGTCGACCCCTATTGGCTAGGGTTAGACCACACAAGCTAGACTAATCCTGATTGGCTATTTTAAAAAGAGCAGAGTTCCGAGCTGGAGTGGCAGGGTGGGTGTTTTGGTGGGAAGGATGGTTACAGGTGTATCAGAGCAGGTAGCCAGGGGTGATCAGGTGACCGGGATGAGTCAGGATGGAGCCATGGGGGAGGGGGAACAGATGTGAACTACTGATTAGAAGGTTGTTTACTGGAATTACAAGGAAGTTAAACTTTAAAATAGAGAATTAAAGAGTAAGAGAGCTGAACATACTGACATACTGATTCCTTGAAGAGAAACTTGGGGTTCACTATAATACAGCTCTTTTTTTAAAAAAAAAAAAGTGTACTGGAAAGTTGTGTGTACACACACACACTTAGAGGTGAACGATACTGAAGACACCAGAAGTCAAACTTTAGATGCAGATATAGCAGTACTTAGAGGGAAATTCCTAGCTCTTAATACATGTTACAAAGGACACAAGAAAGGCTGAAAACATGAGCTAAGAACTCGACTGGATAAATTTTATAGACAGATCAATCTCAAAGAAACAATAAGGACATCATAAAAATAAGGTGAGACCAGCCTGACCAACATGGTGAAACCCTATCTCTGCTAAAAATACAAAAATTAGCTGGGTGTGGTCATGGGCATCTGTAACCTCAGTTGCTTAGGAGGCTAAGACAGGAGAATGGCTTGAATCCAGGAGGCGGAGGTTGCAGTGAGCCAAGATAGCGCCAGTCTGGGCGGCAGAGCAAAACTCCGTCTCAAAAAAAAAAAAAAAAAGGTCAGAAATCAATGAGACAGAAAAGAAACCCATAAAGTAAGATTAGCAAAACCAAAAGCTGATTGTTAGAGTCCTCAAGCAATAGTGAAGGACAAGTGAGAAAAGATACATATAAAAACTAAAGAATGAAAAAGGAGTAAATATAGATACAACAAAGAATAAAAAATAATAAATGAATATTTGGAGAGCAAAACAAAACGAATATGAGTATCTTAAAATTTTTTTGAATGATTCAAAAGGAAATAGAAAAATGGAAGACTATTAAGCATTAAAAAAATTGAAATTAAGACCTTCCTTCTCACAGAATAACAGACTCTGGTGGTTGACATAGGTCCATTCTACCCAACTTCTTACAATATACAATCCCAGTTGTTCCAGAAAACTTCAGAAGTGTGAAAGCTGCCCATCTCACTTTACTTTTTAAAACCTTTTTATTTTAAATAATTATAGATTCACAGGAAGTTGTAAGAATAGTTCAGAGATGTAGTAGTTATACTCATAGGATTTTAATTTATGGAAGTGACTTAGCATCTCCATTGAAAGGTCAATACCACTGGAAGATTATTTTTATTACTTGCATTTCCTGGAAGGAGGGGCCCACCATGCCACACAGAGCCACCTGTGGAAGCATATAGGTCACTGCCTTTGTCAGGGTTTCTGCAGGGAAACCAGGCAGAGCAGGGTGAACAGAGCAGGACCAGCTGGTTTAAATAACGCGGTGGGCTCTGGGTAACATGGGTGATCTCAGGTTGTCTGGCACCTGGCCCTGGGGTGCTTTAGGGCAGAGGAACATTGACTTGGTGTATGAGAGTTTGATAAAGGCGACAGTTGGGGTCATGGGCTCTGGATTGATTCATTTGCATGTCAAAGGTATGCTCCTAGGATGAGCCTTTGCTGCGTCTAAGAATTGGGTAGCAATGGGAGGGTCAGTCCCTTCTGTCAGCGAGGCCACAGATAGCAGAGCTTGACAAATATAGAAAATAAGAAAATGTAGTTAGTACAAATTGAGTGATGAATGAGTGAGTGACAAATAGACAAAAACAAAACCTATGAAAACAAAGAAGGGTTTCACATATCTTTCATTCAGTTTCCCCCAATTGTGTCAAACATAATTATAGTATGATCTCAGCTCACTGCAACCTCTGCCTCCTAGGCTCAAACAATCCAACTTCAGCCTCCTGAGTATCTGGAACTATGGGCATATACCACCATGCTTGCCTATTTTTTTTTTTTTTTGCATTGTAGAGACAGGGTTTCAACATGTTGCCCTAGCTGGTTTCGAACTCCTGAACTTGAGTGGTCCTCCTGTCTTGGCTTCCCAAAGTGTTTGAATTATGGGTGTGAGCCACCTCGCCTGACCTATAGCACAATATTTTTAAAAAGGAAATTGACGTTGACATAATCTGTGCATATAGTTCTATGTCATTATGGCGTGTGTAGATTTATGTAAGTCACACGCCAACCAAGATTCAGAATAATTTCATCACTAGAAAGTCCTCCTTTGTGCTTTCCCTTTACAGCCATATACAACCCACTTCCCTCAATGTCACTAACCCTGGCAACCAATAACCATTACACTGTTCCTGAAAGCAAAAAAGTGTGAAAGTTCCCCAGCTCACTTTGTAAATTTGATTATAACTTTAATCCAAAACTAGAAAAGGAAAAAAGAAGTGGTATAAGGATTAGAGAGAGGGAAATAAAACTGCAGAACTAATAAGAAAGTTCCGCAAATTCACCAAATACCAGAACAAATTATAAAAATCAATAGCATGTTTCTATACCAGCAACAATCAATTAGAAAATGTAAATTGAAAATAAAATATCAAGGAAAATAGGCAACTCTACTCTATTTAGGAGTTGTTTTATGTCATCTGTTTTAAGTTTACCAGGGGGGGAAAAAAAGTAAAATTATAAGGATACAAAGAGATTTGCATAAATAGCATGATCTCCAAAGATGGCTTTGTATAAAAATAATGTCAATTATCCCCCAACATTAATGTATAACTTCAAAGCAATTTTAAGTCAATAGTCTGGTTGGATGTTTTGAGAAACTCAAGTTTACTAACTTTTAACCTTAATTAGTAAACTAAGTTTTAGTTAGTCAATTAAACTTTTAGTCAGTAAACTAACGTCTAGTTAGCAAACTAAAACTTTTAGTAAGTAGTTACTAATTTTTACGTAGTAAACTAAAGTTTACTAACTTTTTCTGAAATTTGTATACATGATGGTCTACAACGAAGAAGCTCCACTTTGAAAAAAAAAGACTAAAAGCAGAATATCTGATATACTATAAATCCATGATAATAAAAACCATATGGTTCCAGTGCTAGAATCAGGGCTGGCTCTGTGGCGTGCAGCTCCTGCAGTCACACAGGGACCAACTCCTAAAAGAGCCTCCCACTTGGCTGAAGTGTGATTTACTGTCATCATCCTCAAATTCTTAACCATTTTTAAACAAGGGGCCCTGTATTGTTATTCTGTGTTGGCCCTGCATGCTCTGTAGTCAGTGTCATCTCAAATAAACAAAGTAAACCAGAGAGCTCAGAGGCAGATCTATGTATATATGAGAACTGGATATAAGAAGAAATTTGCTCCATGAATCCATGATGAAAGGGAAAACTATTTTTTTGGCAGGGGACAGAGTGGTCTCCCCCTGTCCTGGAGTGCAGTGGTGTGATCTCGGCTTACTGCAACCTCCGCCTCCTGGGTTCAAGCGATTCTCCTGCCTCAGCCTCCCAAGTAGCTGGGATTACAGGCATGTGCCACCATGCTCAGCTAATTTTTTGTATGTTGTTTTTTTTTTTACAGAAGGGGTTTCACCATGTTGGTCAGGCTGGTCTTGAACCCCTGATGTTGTGATCCACCTGCCTTGGCCTTTTTGTATCTTTAGTAGAGATGTGGTTTCACCATGTTGGCAAGGCTGTTCTCGAATTCCTGACCTCATGATCCACCTGCCTCAGCTTCCCAAAGTGCTGGGATTACAGGTGTGAGCCACTGCGCCCAGCCAGGAAATCTATTTAGAGGCAGTTTTGGGATAACTAGCCTACCTTTTGGAGGGGGGGGAAAAATGCACCATGACTCAGATGGATTAAAGACCTAAATAAAAAAGGTAGAACTATAAAGACAGTAGGAAGTAATATTAGAAAATCCTTTTGTGACCTATGAATGGGGAAGAATTTCTTAGGAAAACACCAAAAGCACAAATGATAAGCAAAATATTGGTGGATTTCATGATACCAAAAGTATGGGTTTCTGTTCACTGAAAGACACTACGGAAAAGTCAACTGACAGATAACTGCCTGAGAGTAGATACTTTCAATGACACAAACAGAATCAATGTATAGAATAATAAACAGCTCTGGCAAATCAAAAACAAAAAAAAATCTATAAAAAATGGGCAAAGGACACACACAGTTTCAGAAGAGAACATTGAAATGGCTGACTAATCAATAAAAATATCCTGGCTCCTTTGTAATTAGATAAATGAAAATTAAACCAGTAATTACATATCATTTTATAACATTAACTGCCAAAAATTAAAAAGCTAAACAGTACAAAAAGAAAAAAAGAGCCAGCATCTTTGGGAAATATAGTTTGAAGGAGTCTCTCTAGTGAGCAATCTGGCTGGATTATCACAGACTAAGTACTTGTGTGCCTTATCATTCAGCAATTCCACTCACAGGTAGAATGTGACCTCCATCTTCTTGTTGCTCTATAAAGGGACATGTATGAAAAGTGATCACTGCATGTTTCTGTGGGTTGGAGTCATCTATCCATCCATCATCTAGGGAATAGTTAAGTCAAAGGTGGTGATGGATTATTATACAGAAGTTAGTGGCCCTGGACTACATATAGATAAAATTGTAAAAATGTAGCACTGTGTGACATATATAGAAACAGAAGGAGAGTGGAAGCACAAAACCATTCATACATATGGCAAATACACATACACAAAACAAGAACACCTACAAATGAGAGGATACACAGCACACACATATGAAGTGAGGGGAATTTCAGAAAGGAAAAGGAAGAGATGAAGAAAGATGAAACAAAATTTTTAAATGAAGAAATAAAGGGCATAAATAAGCATAAGCAAACAAAAAAGACTTCGCAGGACCAGGGCTGAAAATGCCATCAACTGTGGAGCTTGATCACTCCACTCTTCTGCTCCTAAGGTTAAATGAAAAAGAAAAAAATTAACTCTCTCTAAAGGAAGGTCCCACAAAACTGGATGAAATTTTTTAAAAATATGAGTATTTTCTCCTGTGTTTATGTGGAGGAGAAAGAAAAGCTGCTAAATTTTAGTTATATTTTTCACTCCCCAGAAAGCATTTATTTTTTAAAAGAAATCAAACTCTTCATCTTTTCCAGGGACTCTTGGCAGACAACGTAATAGCATGAAAATTCACATCATTGTTCTCCCCAGCATGACGAAAGGGCCTATGAATGCAAAACATAGGCTCAAAGAGTAGCATCTGACTAGATCTATTTCTCTTATTTTTTCAGTCATACATGTTTGAAAGATTCAGAAGGTAGCACTGAGTACCTATCAATTATTTAAAAGTGACTCCGGAAAGCTAATTTTGTAAACTTCTCTTGCTTTGCAATTCAGTGTATGACTCTCTGGGGAAGCTTGGGGGCAACATTCTTAATGGAAACGTGGATGGGCTGGGATCATACAGCGAGTGTCTTTCCACCCGTGCTCCCAAGGGGAACTTCCAAGGGCAGTACTGCAAGCTTCATATACTGCAGGTGACTGTGGGGGACCTGCACGCTGCTCTTGAAGGACAAGTGAATGTCATGATATAAAACAAATTACAACTCCATCGATTCCTTTTCTTAATTAAAAAAAAAAAAACTATTAACGATGTTTTGCAAAACATAAAAACTCAATTTTAAATACTTGGCAGAAACCTGCTGAGCATCTTGAGTGTGGGACATTAAATGAGATTCTTGTTCGCAAACCACATAGGTCTTGAGATATTCCTCCTACCACATTGTATGGGGCAAGACCTCTGGACAACTTTCATGGGGAATCCAAGCTCAAGCCCTGGCCAGCAGCTTCAATAGCTTCAAATGCTATAGCTCTCTTTTTGAGAGCTATTCTGAGTTTGCTGGTAGCTCTCTTCTGCTCTTCTCTGCTGGGGTCAAATAGGGACTCTCTTCTACTTCAGGTTTTGAGGGCTCTTACCATTTTCCCAGACCAAATCCCCACTCTGTATCCTTGCTGTCAGGGAACCGTATCATTGCTTGGTATGAGGTGGATTAGGTCAAGGAGCTTAAAATGCATTCTTGACTCATCAACAGCTTTTAGAACACCAGAGGCAGGGTGGACTTTCCATTACCCTTAACCCTTTTCCCAGAAACAGAGCTCTAAACATGAATTTGAGGTTATCCTAGCAGATGGGCCATGACTTTTATGAAAACATTATTAAATCAATTGACCAAGTTTGCAGGGCTATCTTCAAAGCATGTTAATCATTTTATTGCTCAGTAAAAAAACCAAAAAAACAAAAAACTAGGAAGAGTATAGCCTGTTATTAAACACAAAGATAAACTTTATGTGTATCACATAGTACTCAAATAAAATTAGATTATGAGTTGGCTAATAACAATTGTATAAAGTAACAAGAAGAAATCCAAGCTCTCTGATATTAATGCTATAAAATGATCTTAGAATGGTGAACCGTGGAGACAGGGAGATGATCGCCTAGCTCCATTCGTCCTGCTAAGGGTTGGGATAATGATTGCTTGAGGGATTAATCAGTGCATACAAATGTCATTTTCAAAGCAGATTAATGGTTTTGATGTTGGAGCAAAAGGTCGGGCCTACACAATCCTCTAAATTATGTGTTTAGAAGAATCACCTCAGAAAATGTTATTTATAATTTGATGTTTTCTTTATTGGAACAGGCATTCTAGTTATTAGCTTGATGCGTTAATAAAATCTTTATTTGATACAATGTGTCCTGCCACTGAGAAATGGCAACTTGGAAATTGTATTGAAAATGACAGGAGATGCAACTCTTAATGACTTCTAATATTGAAGAGAGAGGCATGAGGGCAGATTATCCAAAACTAGTGGCTGCTTTTTAAAGAATCAGCTACACTAAGCCTTGGGACATTACAAAAATATATGCAAGCATCTGATGCTCTGAAAATTCACTTGAATCACTCAGCAATGGAAAAGTCATCTTGTAAGAAGTTAGAACAATTTTCTTCTTCTTTTTTTTTTTTTTTTTGAGATGGTGTCTTGCTCTGTCACCAGGCTGGGTGCAGTGGTGTGATCTTGGCTCACTGCACCTCCGCCTCCTGGGTTCGAGCAATTCTCAGCCTCCCGAGTAGCTGGGACTACAGTGTGTGCCACCACATCCAGCTAATTTTTATATTTTTAGTAGAGATGGGGTTTTATCATGTTGGCCAGGATGGTGTTGATCTCTTCACCTTGTGATCCACCCGCCTTGGCCTCCCAGAGTGCTGGGATTATAGGTGTGAGCCACCATGCCCGGCCACTTTTCTTCTTTCAACATCCTTCTCTCCCCAGTCCAAATCTGATTATTTAGCAGCAAATTTACTTGGGATGATCATGCATATGTGCTATGAATGCTAAAATGAAAGAACATGTGGCGTTGTGTTTCCCAGGATGGGGCTGACTACAGTGTGGGCGTGTGTGTCCCCAATTCTTGTGCTGAAGAGGATGTGACTCTGATGTCTCAGCTGGGTAGGTACAAAACAGTATCCAGTGAAATGATCATCTCAGCGTAATGTTGGAAAACCCCAGGTCCTTAGAACCAAGAAAGGTAATTCCTTCAGGATTGAACCAACCTTTCATCGTATTCAATCCAATAAACTGAGCATAATGGAGGTTGGAGGGGTTCAGGGGTGAAGACGGTGGAATAGTCATGGAGTAGGTAGGGAGGAAGACAATAAGGAGGAGATAGAGCTGAATCTTTAATAAAAATGTAAAGTTAAACAATCTTTCCTCGCCCACAGCTGCTTGGTTAGGCTGAAGAAGGGAGGTGGGTGGTGTCTGATTTCCCTATTGTGAGTGTTCGGAGGCCTGGCCCATGTGTAACAATCTGCCACCTGCCATATCCAGAGGCCATTCGATGAGGCCTGTGTGCCGTCAACGTGTTGTAACGGATTAGTGTTAAGAGCCCAGCATTTGGTTCTGGTTGTCACCTCCCCACTGTATGATCCTGGGCCAATCACTTAATCTCCCCAAGTTCAGTCTCTTCCTCTGTACAGTGAGGGGTGGCTCTGCATGGCTGTCTCTACGGCCTTCTAATCACTTCTCCCTTAGCTATGCAGAAGGAATAGAATACACTTTAGTCTCCACAGAAGCCGATTTGACTTCCTCTGTCTTTCAGAGTTTTCAAAGCAAGAGTTTTAAGCCTAGATTTTTGCCATTAGTGTCTTTCATACTTATTCTGGCCATCCAGAGAAGAACTAACACATAATAAAGTTATACAGTATTAAGAGTCCTCCTTTAAAGTCTTGATATTGCAGCTGCTTGGCAAACCCTTAAAAGGTCCTCTGCGTTTGTGACAATTCCTATAGCTTTGGGTATACATCTAGCCAGGTATTTCATGTGCTGTTTAAAAAAGCAATAAATTGTTACAAATCAAATGCAAATTTCAATTCTTGTTGGATAAGCCATAAATATCCTGGAAACAAAGATAAATGTGTAGTTATTATTAAATTAGCATTTCAAGTGAGTAAGTGACTCTGTAAGTCCACTGAGTTAATAGTCCTTATTATTTAAGAGATTTTTCAATTAGCCTAATTTTTCAGACTAATGCTAAGCTTTCTAGCCAGAGTTGATATTAGAATAAAATAAAATATTAGAAATAAATGCCATTGATAAAAAGATTTTTTGAGAATGTAGCATTCAAAGAGAAACAAGTTGGAGATTCTCTTTGAGGAACCAGAAAAAGAAAATGGTCTGGTTGTTGTGAGCTGAACTGACATGGGTGGATGGATTAGGGGAATTTAGTCTTTGCTGCCCAGGCATTTTTCCAGCTCTGGCACAGGGGCAGCAGATAGAAATTGGAGGCCTTTGCCCAGGGTAAAAGGTCCCCATCTGGAAAGGATTTGTCAGCTATTCCTTAAAGCTCTTTGATGGAGTTGCCAATATTTCCTCTACAGATGTGAGATAGCCAGCTGAGCAGTACCAGGTGGAAGCTGTTTGCATGGACTGCACTCACCCAGAGAAGGAGAGCAGGGAGGGCCGGTGGTAGACAGGCCAGGAGAACACGCCCCAGTTCTGCAGAGGGAGAGCAAGAGCCTGCAAGGGCAGGACGTAACTGCTTTTGGCCAAAGGCTAGGGCAAAACACTGCACAGTTGTCACGGAATGTTATAAAATTTCACCCAACAGACTTCACGTGAGTTCCTAAGAATCAAAATATGTAACACCAGAATGCTGGGAGCCTGGATCAAACTTGGATGTGGTGATTACGAAACCCAATTTACAGGATATTTTTCTAAAAATCCAGACCCATGCATTTTGGTGTCACTAATGGTCCTTTCCCAGCGCTGCTGTAACAAGTGACCACAAACTGGGTGGCTTAGAATGACAGACATTCATTCTCACAGTTCTTGAGGCTACACATCCTAAGTCACGGCGTTGATGAGGTTGGTTCCTTTTGGAGGCTCTGAGGGAGAGCTCGTTCCTGGCCCCTCTCCACATACCTGGTGGTTGCCAGCACTTCTTGGCACTCCGTGGCTTGTAGCCACATCATTCCAACCTCTACCTCCGCCCACATGTGGACTTCTTCCCTGTGTGTCCAAACTTCCCTCTTGTAAGGACGCCAGTCATACTGGATTTAGGGCCCACCCTAACCTCATCTTAAAATCGATTACATCTACAAAGACTCTATTTCCAAATAAGGTCACATTTGCAGGTACTGGGGCTTAGGACTTAAATGTTTTTGGGGGACACAGTTCAACCCAAAAGACTACCTAATACCTACTTCCTAGTCTGGCTAGATTATCTGAGTTCCCTTTAACATGACAGGGAGTTGGGCTGATGGGGACTCACAGCCCCTTAGCTCAGGGCTCTGTTCTTAGAACATGCTTGACAAATGTTAGATAATCCTGCTGAAGTTTAATTATAAGGCAGAGGTGATCTGTCTGGTCACAGGGACCACACAAGAGCTGAAAAAGAAGGGGCTTGGGTGTTTTAGTTTTTGCTTTTTTTTTTTTCTTTTTTGAGACAGGGTCTTCTCTGTCACCCAGGCTGGAGTGCGGTGGTGCAATCATGGCTTATTGCAGCTTCGATCTCCTGGGTCCAGGCAATCCTTCCACCTCAGCCTCCCAAAGAGCTGAGATCAGGCATGCACCACCACACCTGGCTAATTTTTAAATGTTTTGAAGAGATGGGGTCTCCTTATGTTGACCAGGGTGGTCTCAAACTCCTGGAGTCAAGCAATCCTTCTGCCTCGACCTCCCAAAGTGCTGAGATTACAGGTGTGAGCCACTGCACCCAGGCTGGGGTTTGTTTTAAAGGTCTGTTTAACACTGAGTTGTGTCTGATTTTATCCAGACTATACATTATTAAGAGTTCTCCTTTAAACACTGAAGGGCTGCATATTTCCATTCTCGGGGACTCACTCTAAGTCTGTCCCACTGGAGACTTGATAACATTTTATGATGCTCACACTGTCCCAGTTTGCAGTGGCCAAAAGCAAGGAGTTCTGAGCTGCTTAGAATCAACATTGAACAGTCCTTTACAATGAGCTTTAAACTATGCTCTTTCCTATGGTCTATGAGGCTAATTTCACCTTGCTTTGCCTATGAGAATCACTAGCCCTGCATAGCAGAACAATGGTTCTAGAACCACAAGGGAAGATTTTTCTCCTCTAACTCTCTCTTACAGATTTCCTGAGCACGAATGGAGAAAATGGAACTCTTTTAATAGCAGCTCATTGAATTACCCACAGAATTGCCTTTCTTGCTAAGAATTCAAAAGGAATCCGAAACATTTTACAGAATACCATTTCATGTTCTCAATTCAGAAAATATTTATTGAGCAATTTTCTCTCTGGCCTTTGTATGAGACATCACCTTTATGTGCTGGGGAGATCAAAATGATTGGTAGTTACTCGTTTCGAAAAATGTACCATTTAGTTAGGAAGAAAAGCGTGTATGCCTGAGCTATCAGGAAACACTGCTGGGAAAGAAATGTCCCATCTCACATCAAGTGTTGGGGCTGGGCGTACAAGTCGGAGGAGAAGAGCCCAGCATGGCTAGAGGAAGAGTGGGGAATTTAGACAGGGCTTGAGCTGACCTGTCTAAAAGAGTGAAGAGGTCAGGGTGGGGGGAGATGAGAAGTTGCTGGAAAACAGATTCAACAGAGGTTTCCAATAAAGGTTTCATATTCCGCATGTCGATCTGGAATCTAGCATAGCATAGACACCTAAGGCTGATTACTTAAGGCCGACTGGACGTGCGTGGGCTGCCTGTTGGCTTTGTTTACTGCGGCAGGATTTAGAGCTGGGCTGCGGTTGATTGACAAAAAAAAAAAAAACCAACCAATCAAAACAGCCAAACCAAACCAAAAGAAAAACGCCACTCAATTCCTTTAACATTAGAAATGGAACTTCCGAAGGGAACAGATGTGCTCTGGCTGGTCAGTACACTTCGTTTTCAGTGGAAGAGTTTATTTTGGAAACCCAAATACTAATAGGAAGTAGCTCTGGGGAGCAATGGGTCAGAGCAAATGGAGTTGGATTATGAAAAATTCTGCTGCCAGCTTTCCTGTGGGGACCTGCCGGTCACCTAGATCAAGCACCCCCACTCTTGGCCGGGGCTGAGGACACACAGATGACCCTTCCTTCTTGTTTGTACCCTTACCATGCTACCATTAAGAATCAGAATTAATTACATATTATTAATCTTTCAGCAGCATTTTTGGACATTTCAGAAACCCTCGGGTCACAGACTCATAGGAACCTTGACTGTTAGAGATGGAAAAGGTATTAGAATCCATCGGTCCTGTATGTTTATCACAGCACTATTCACAATAGTAGAGACTTGGAACCAACCCAAATGCCCATCAATGAGAGACTGGATAAAGAAAATGTGGCACATATACACCATGCAATACTATGCAGCCATAAAAAAGGACGAGTTCATGTCCTTTGCAGGGACATGGATGAAGCTCGAAACCATCATTCTCAGCAAACTGACACGGGAACAGAAAACCAAACACTGCATGTTCTTGCTCATAAGTGGGAGTTGAACAATGAGAACAGATGGACACAGGGAGGGGAACATCACACACTGGGGCTTGTTGGGGGTGGGGGGGAAGGGGAGGGAGAGCATTAGGACAAATACCTAATGTATGTAGGGCTTAAAACCTAGATGATGGGTTGATGGGTACAGCAAACCATATGGCAGATGTATATCTATGTAACAAACCTGCATGTTCTACACATGTAACCCAGAACTTAAAGTATAATAATAATAATAATAAAAGAATACATCATGCCTGAACCACCCTTCACTGTTACACAGATGAGGAAATGAGGCCCAGAGAGGTGCAGTGACTTGCTCAGGGTCAACAGCAAGCTAGCTCAAACTAGCTCCTGAATGCAAGACTAGGCAATGCGGTGTGTAAGATGAGCAACACCCAACATTTATTAAACTTAGTGCCTGCCTTGCACTGTCCTAAGGGCTTTACAATCATCGCATCAGAGTTCTCACGACAGCCCTGGGAGCTAGGTACTATTACCATCCCCATTTAACAAAGGAGGAAAACCGTGTCCCTGTCGTTTGTGGAGATTTGGGAAGCTCCCTGCTCTTAATTCTAACTATATCCTGGGATTCACAGCAGGAGCACCTGTAAACTTGTCAGAAGTGCAAAGTCAGGTTCCATCTTGAACCTCCTGGATCAGACACTTGCAGGGAGGGAGGCAGAGAGCCAACAGGCGCTCAGGCAGTTCTGAGGCTTGTAGAATTGGAGACGGTGACACTAGTCTTACCAGTAACATCTTCACACAGTTTCTTCCAGTGCTCGTCGGCTGTGTCCTGACTTGCTGCTTCTTACTTTCAGTTTCAGATGGCCCGTTTCTCCAGACTATGGGCTTCAATTGTATATTTCCATCTTACATTGTATTTCTCCCTTGGGTGGGCAGGGGGGGGCTTGTTCACACATAGATTTGAGCCAGCAATGGTGCATGTTTAGGGTTTTTGTTCCCAGTACCATGTGCTAAGAAAGGCTGGGAGAACAGACGGATTCAGGAGACCCTGGTTTACTTCCAGCTGGGCTAAGAGTTCCTCATTCTGTGAGTTTCCACATTTTTGTGCTCTGTTTCCCTCCAACTGTTAAATCAGATATATTCAAAACCAACTGTCCCCCTTTATTTTATTATTTTTTGGAGACAGTCTCGCTCTGTGGCCAGGCTGGAGTGCAGTGGCGTGATCTCAGCTCCCTGCAACCTCTGCCTCGTGGGTTCAAGTGATTCTTGTGCCTCAGCCTCCCGAGTAACTGGGACTACAGATGTGCACCACCACACTGGGCTAATTTTTGTATTTTTAGTAGGGATGAGGTTTCACCAGGCTGGCCAGGCTGTTTCCAACTCCCGACCTCTGGTGAGCCCCCTGCATTGGCCTCCCAAAGTCTAGGATTACAGGCCTCCCAAAGTGTAGGATTGCAGGCGTGAGCCACTGCGCCCGGCACCAGCGGTCTTTTTTTAGTGTAAAAGTTTCATTTTGAAACAACAGATATGGAAGCACTTTGAAAAACGTAAGGCATTATGACAAACTAAATGATTTATACCATCTCTTTTTCTCTCTTGGCAGATACTTTAAGATTCAGAAATACTTCATTTTTGGCCCCGTCTCTCTCTCTTTTCACAATAAACTCTTCCTCCTCGTCTGGTGGGAGTGTGGCCAAATGTGCTGCTGGAACGTTCCCCCTGGACACGTTTGCGGCCGTGTGTCTGTGAGTACGGACATCGAGGTACCTGGGTGGGATGTGATCTGCTGGTACTGTTTTATCAACTTCCCTTCACCAACTGCATTTCACCATCACATTTCATTCATTGCACGATTTCGTTCATTGCACGGTGTCTGGCTAGTGCTGCCTATTTCAGGATAATATGGTCTGAGTGTTTTTGTTTCCCCTGCAAAATTCATACGTTGGAATCTCACCCACAATGTGATGACATCCAGAGATGGGGTGTTTTGGAGGTGCCTGTCATGAGGGCAGAGCCTTCATGAATGGGGTCAGGTAGCTTAGACAAGGGACCCCAGAGAGCCCCCTCACTCCTTCCACCATGTGAGGACACAGCTAGAAGGTGCCATCTATGAACCAGAAAGTGGTCTCTCACCAGACACCGAATCTTCCAGCACCTTGATCCTGGGCTTCCCAGCTTCCAGAACCATGAGAAATTAATTTCTGGGGTGTATAAGCCGCCTAGCCTATGGTATTTTGTTATAGCAGCCAGACTACCAGACTACTGAGACACAGGGAGATCACCATTTACCTGTTTTTTTTATTTTGAGACGAAGTCTTGCTCTGTCGCCCAGGCTGGAGCGCAGTGGCTTAATCTTGGCTCACTGCAGTCTCTGCCTCACAGGTTCAAGATATTCTCCTGTCACAGCCTCCCAAGTAGCTGGGACTATAGGCCTGCACCCACCACACCTGGGTAATTTTGTAGTTTTAGTAGAAATGGTGTTTCACCATGTTGGCCAGGCTGGTCTGGACCTCCTGACCTCAGGTGATCTACCCACCTCAGCTTCCCAAAGTATTAGGATTACAGGTGTGAGCCACCATGCCCGTCCACCATTTACCTTAAACAAGAAAATGGGAATGTGTTCAAGGGGAAGGCCGGCCATGCCCAGTGTGATTGGTTTGAGGACCACTGAGAAATGGATTCTATCCCAAAATACTCCTGTTCCTTGCTGTCAGGGGACTGCTGAAGATGAATCTTGTATCTGGGACATTGCCTTGCCTGCAGACATTGCAGCAACTCCCCCAACACTCCTTGTTTGTTCCTTAGCCTAAATTACATAGAAGTACAATTGCTGGGCCATCACTCTCCAATCATTTGATGTTGTTTTCTTGAAAAGCTCATTTTTCCTGCTCCCAGTAGGAAACTCTCATGTGCTTCTTTACCTTCTCACCAGCATCAAAAGCTGCTACTGTTATAAAAACTGGAACCAGTTTGAGAGGTGAATACATTGGTTTAATTTACATCTTCAAAAAATGGGCAAAGAGGGTTTTACTTTCCTAAGTTTATCTGTCCCTTGTATTTTTCTCTTGTAAGTTCATATTCTTCACTCCCTTTTCCATGTGTGTTAGTTAGGCGGTTCTTCTTCTTCTTCCTCGTCTTCTCTTTTTTGAGACAGTCCCTCCGTCACCCAGGCTGCGGTGCAATGGGGTGACTTCAGCTCACTGCAGCCTCTGCCTCCTGGGCTCAAGAGATTCGAGATTCTCCTGCCTCAGCCTCCCGAGTAGCTGGGACTGTAGACACACACCACCATGACCAGCTAAATTTTGTATTTTCAGTTGAGTTGGGGTTTCACCATGTAGGCCAGGCTGGTCTCAAACTCCTGATCTCAGGTGATCTGCCCACCTCGGCCTCGCAAGGTGCTGAGATTACAGACATGAGTCACTGTGCCCAGCCAGGTTCTTACTAATTTGTAAAGTTTATTCTGTATATAAAGAATATTAATTCTTAGCCATATCAGCTGCAAATATCTTCCTCAGTATTTTGGTTGCTTTATGATTTAAAAAATAATGATGGCAAGTTAAGTGAAATCCATTGATATTTTCTTTATATATTTTCCTTTTTTTCTTTAGTTTTATTCTTAGAGCATCATTCTCGACGCTTAATATTGTGAAATGTTTTTCTATGTAAATATGCAGCGTGTGGCTTTTCACAGGCTGGTTTTCTCGGCATCTGGTTTCGGTGTCCTGAGATGAGGGAAAGCGTGGCTGTCATGTCTTCTTCCTGCAGGTTCATCACTCTGCTGGGTCTCGCCCTCCCTCTGGCTGGAACAGTCTGCGTGGCAGCCAGGGAGTGGGGGTCAGCCTGCAGGACATCCTGGGAACACGGGGGCGCTCCGGCCACTTATGGAAGTCTGCCATTGAGCGAGGTGGGGAGCAATGAAGAAAGCAGCAGAATCACACGGACCCACTGTCCGGCGCATCTCCCCGGGTCAGCAGCCTCGAGCAGAGGAAAAAGTAAGCATTTGAATGAAACTAAGACCATCCAGGAGAGGTGACTTAGCGGAGTGTGCACGTGGAAATGAAGGGCTACAGTGCTGGCTTCTAGTGAACACCCAGCAGCTTCCAAATGTCAATGTGGAGGTTAGAGCTCTGCTCTTGACAATCCTGTCTTTGTTTACCATCAGCATGCTAAGGTCAGGCAAAGTCACTAAAAATGCTGCTTTATTTTGTGGGTACAATTATCCAGTGTGTGTTTTTGTGCTGATCAAAGACTAGGGTTGAACAAGGCTTGGTGTTTCACTGCAGCAATTCTCCAAGGAACAATTCCACAGTCAGAGTGTCTATTTTCAGTGTCACACTTACACACATGACCCGTAGAAGCTTCTTGCCATCACCAGGAAGGTAAATGATTTACATAGAAACTGAAGGGAGGGTGGTGAGTGTGCAAAACAAGCTAATTCACGCAGGACAATATGTATGAGCCGGAAACACATTAACCCAGCATAGGTAGTGAGAGGCTGGATTTCAGTGAGTGAGACTGCATTGTGCTTCAGTGAAAAATCAAGAGCATTGCCTTCATTTCTACCTGCCTGCCTATACAGCAAGGCAAAGAGAATATATCTCTATCTCACACAAAAAAGCCTGGTCACCCAATTACCTTCAGAACATGTGGAATAAGAGGGCTGGGCACCTCAGTTTCCATGTGCGTAAAACAGGGGCATATAATGGGACCTGTGGAAGAAATTAAATGAGATCATGAGTACTTACCTCCTCCTAAATTCATTCCTTGTTTCCTCATTCTTTTCGGTGAAGCCAGGAGAGGAAAGAAAGGGTCGGGGCTTAAATTTGCCATGGCTACCTCCTTGGACTGCTTTGACCTCGCTCAGGGAGCAGCAGGGTCAGAGGGATTGCAGGGACAGGCCACGTGCTTCTAACCCTCTGATTGGAGCAGACCCACGGTCATCAGAATCCAACATTGTATTCATCTGTGCTAGGCTGGCCCTCAGGCTTTTTAAGCCTGGATCACAGGATTTAGACCAGACACACCTGGTAGGGTGTCAGGAATGGAAACTTTAGGCTTCTCACCCAAAACGAGACACCCTATGATCAGGACATTAAAATGATGTTAGCTTTTCTTAGCAGGCACATTTAACTGTGGTCTCAAAGTGGGGATTTTCCATGTTCTGTTGCCATAAAAATGTTTACATTTTTGTATTTAATACCATCAAAGAATGTGGGGCATGGTGGCTCATGCCTATAATCCCAGCACTTTGGGAGGGTAAGGCAGGAAGATTGCTTATCCCTGGGAGTTCAAGACCAACCTGGGCAACACGGCAAAACCTCGCCTTTACAAAAAATACAAAAATTAGTCAGGTATGGTGGTGTGCACCTGTAGTCCCAGCTACCCGGGAGGCTGAGTCAGGAGGATCACTTGAACTTGGGAGGTGGAGGTTGCAGTGAGCTGAGATTGCACCACTGCACTCCAGCCTGGGTGACAAAGCCAGACCCCATCTCAAAAAGAAAAAACAAAGACCCATCAAAGGTAAAACATTACACCTCTGAATGTTTGAAAATAAAAATCAAGATGGAGAGACCCAGAGATTCAACATTTTTTTCTCTCCATTTTTGCATTAATCAGTGAGTCCAATCAACCTAAGACCACCATGTCTTCTAGAAATTCAAAGCCAAATTGGGTATTTGCCTTCCTGACTCTTTATCCTCCAAACAACCATTGCATTTGCTTAGAATGGTTTCCTGTTACATGAGCCTGTCCTTTGCTATTTAGACAAGAAAAATATGAGCGACTGTGTGAGGAAGTTTTCATGCCATACGTACATAGCTGTGGATTTCAGCCCCTGGGCATCAGGGCCTTTACTTAATGGCCTGTTGCTTAAAGTGGGCTCACAGTGATTGAGCAAATCTGAAGAGGCTGCAAGGTTTTTTGAAGCATTGTCACAACCAGTGGGTCTCAAACTTTGGCGTGCATCAGAGTCACCGGGAGATAATTACAGCACAGATTCCTGGGCCCTGACCTGGAGACTCTGACTTTGGAGGTCTGTGGTGGGGCCTGGGAATGTGTCCCTTCCCTCCCCTCCCCTCCCCTCTCTCTGTCTTTCTTTATTCTCACTCTCTCCCTACTGAGTCTTGCTCTGTTGCCAGGCTGGAGTGCCGTGGCGCTATCTCCGCTCACTGCAGCCTCTGCCTTCCATGTTCAAGCGATGCTCCTGCCTCAGCCTCCTGCGTAGCTGAGACTACAGGTGCATGCCACCAAATCCAGCTAATTTTTTTGTGTTTTTATAGAGACAGGGTTTCACCATGTTGGCCAGGATGGTCTCAATCTCCTGACCCTGTGATCTGCTAACCATGGCATCCCAAAGTGCTGGGATTACAGGTGTGAGCCACAGTGCCTGGCCCAGGAACGTGCATTTCTAATAAGTTCCCAGGTGATGTTGAAGCTGCTGGCGCGGAGGCCTCCACTTTGGGAACCGGTGACTGCATGCATGGGTTCCTCCGATCCTCCCCACGTCCTTCTGGTTTATAACACTTTCCATTTACAAATGGGCTAAATGAGCATCAGAGAGGTTGTCTTCCCTTTAGAGCAGTTATTTTCAGAAGCCTTTATACACCACTGATGGGTAAGTTCATTCACGAGTAGAATTTAGATGGAAAATACATAATAACAATAAAACATATGGAGTGCTAGCTTGCCACATTAGGCATCAAACCTGATGTTTGATATTCTAGAATCCCCATTACAACCAGTAATGTAATTGGCTGTACTCATGGCCAATTCCTGAGTAAAAACCCCTGTGAATGAAAAGAGTGGGTGTTGGGACTTCAGAAAGATACACAATCACAAAGTGACTTACATGGAAAAACTTGTATTCATGGCTGGAACTTCAAAATATTAGGTAATGAAGTTCTTCAATTTAAGAAATGATTTAGATTTCTAGAACTTGGTTATGAGCCAAACCTCATTTGTGAATAAGTTTTAATTCTGCAAAGACTTCTTTGTGCCCACAATGTTGAAGGCACAGGGCTCTGTCCAGAAGGAAATGTGAGTCTCTCGGAGCTCACTTGAGCTTGGAGGCCCCTGTTTTGCAATTCCAGACACTTGCTTGCTTCTCGGGATGTGTAAAAGTTAAATTCTTTTTTTTTTTTTTTTTTTTTGAGACAGCATTTTGCTCTTGTTGCCCAAGCTGGTGTGCAACGGAGCGATCTCGGCTCACTGCAACCTCCGCCTCCTGGGTTCAAGCGATTCTCCTGCCTCAGCCTCCCGAGTAGCTGGAACTACAGATGCGTGCTACCACGCCTGGTTACTTTTTTGTATTTTTAGTAGACACGAGATTTCACCATGTTAGCCAGGGTGGTATCAATCTCCTGACCTTGTGATCCACCCACCTCGGCCTCCCAAAATGCTGGGATTATAGGCATGAGCCACTACACCCTGCCCATTATTCATTATTCAGAAGCAACTTGTCCTCAGGATTGCGGGGGTGTTCTTTCAATGAAATGCTTGCTTTGTGGATCACATCAGTCTTACCGATGTTTGTGTTCTCCTTTTCCTTGACTCTTTGTCAAGCAGGACTGGGGTCAGAGGTTGACGTCTCTGGGGCCTGAGCTTGGGCAGCGTATTCTGTGCAAAGCACGTGAGGCACCAAACTCAGGTTAAGTCTATTAGGGAAAGTCAAGATTCAAAAGGGAGGGATGCCCACTGTGAAAGTCCACGGATAGATCAAGATGGTACCATGGAGCTGAACTGGGAAGTTCAGGGTCAGAGCAAGGGAGCCTCCGCGTAACTGCGAAGATCTGTGGATCCGTGTGGATACCCTGGCGGTCAGGGTGGACAGTAACACCTTTGCTCTTGCCCAGGGTTTCTAGGAGCCGTGGCTCATGCTCTGCAGTGCTTTTCTTGGCAGAAGAATGTGCCAGCCATCTGGACTACAACGACTTCAGGCGGCACCTGCTCTGCGCTGAATGGCGTTCGTGTCTTGACTCTCCTCTGGATCATCTCGGGACACACCAGTCAGATGACTGCATGGCTGTCTTTGGGTGTGGAGAGTTGACAAGCCTTTACTCTAGGAGCAGTCAGGGAAGACAAACTCTTTGGTATGGTGAGGTCATGTTGGCCAAAGGATGGGAGGCTGGCAGCCTTCTCACGAGCAGCCTTCCTTCTGTTTTAGCGATGCTGTGTGACCTCCCATCCGTAAGCTTTCCAGGCCAGTGTCTAGGAGCTTCTTTTGTTCTCCCTATGTATAAATCGGGCACCTGGCTGCCAGGTGAATAGTGATACCTGGGTATTGTATTTTCATTTTTTAATTAAATTTCTTATTTTTTTTAGACAGAGTCTTGCTCTGTCACCCAGGCTGGAGTGCAATGGCAATGGTGTGATCTTGGCTCACTGCAACCTCCACCTCCTGGGTTCAAGCAATTTTCCTGCCTCAGCCTCCTGGGTAGCTGAGATTATAGATGGACACCACCACACTCAGCTAATTTTTTGTACTTTTAGTAGAGACGGGGTTTCTCCACATTGACCAGGCTGGTCTCGAACTCCTGACCTCAGGTGATCCGCCCTCCTCAGCCTCCCAAAGTGCTGGGATTACAGGCGTGAGCCCCCACGCCCAGCCTGGGTATTGTATTTTCATCATCCAAAGAGTCAAGTTCTGTCTCATCATGATTAATGAAGCCAGGAACTAACATTTATTTTTCCTTGAAAAGCAGACAAGCATAAATAAACATGGTGCACTAGTATCAAATCAGTGTTTCTCCACCTTTTCCCGGCTGCTACCCTCCTGAAGTGTGCAGCAAACCCAGCAGTGATTCTGGAACCCCTGGGCTCCAGACTTTCCTATCCATAATAGTGGTACTCTCTAAACAGGGGGCAAACACAGCCCAGGGCAGATGGAAGCAGCCTCCTGGGTGATCTGCCACAGCCCATGAGTAGGTGCTGCTGTGTAGTCCAAGGGTGCTGCGGCCACTGCGAGTGCACACAGGAGCTCCAAGCTCCTGAACGACCGTTGGGGACCTAAGTCCCCCACCTTTTATTCCCAGGCTAACTTCTCCTCTTATGTGAATTATAGTAAATCCTTTTTTTTTTTGAGATGGAGTTTTGCTCTATTGCCCAGGCTGGAGTGCAGTGGCATGATCTCGGCTCACCGCAACCTCCACCTCCTGAGTTCAAGCGATTCTCCTGCCTCAGCCTCCTGAGTAACTGGGATTACAGGTGCCCACCACCACGACTGGCTAATTTTTGTATTTTGAGTAGAGATGAGGTTTTCCCATGTTGGTCAGGCTGGTCTTGAACTTCTGACCTCAGGTGATCTGCCTGCCTCGGCCTCCCAAAGTGCTGGGATTACAGGCGTGCGCCACCACACCCAGCAGAATTACAGTGATTCTTTTGTTTTTAGAGACAGGGTTTCACCATGTTGGCCAGGCTGGCTTCGAACTCCCAACCTCAAATGATCTGCCTGCCTCTGCCTCCCAAAGTACTGGGATAACAGGCATGAGCCACCATGCCCGGCCATTACACTGATTCTTAAAGCCTGCCCAGTACAGCTGAAAGTTAAAGGTGTTCCTCTTGCTTTTTACAGGATTTTCTTCTATTAAACCAAAAGACACTACTCTTTAATATTTGTTGCAGATAATGTGCTTGAATGGAAAAGCAGAGTGCTTAGAAGTCCACTGTACCTTTACTCTCGGAGCGGGCCCTTCTATCTTGGAGTTGACACATTTTTCCTGATCAGGTGATAAGATGGAACTGTGTTTTCACTGCTGTCGGGCTTGTTGCTGTGTGTTTGGGGATGTGTGTATGCGTGTGTGTTACCATTCTCACTCTAATGAGAAAAGCCGAATGACCCACATTGATTCACCTGGGTCTCTGTCTGTTTCTAGACAGTGTTGTGGTCATGAGAGACTCTCCACTGTATCTTCGGTTTATTAAATGAGTTAGGATGGAGCTATAACACAGGCCTTTTACAAACATTGATTGTATTCATCAAAATTGTTCCTTTCAGTGGTTCTCCAATTCTGGCCCACAGATTGGTACAGGTGCTCTACGAAGTTCCCAATTCTCACTATAGTGAAACAGGGAAAATTAAGAAAATGGCATGATGTTTCATAAGGTTATCTTTATTTATATGAATTATTAAGAGGTACAATTTCTTAACTGTTTGAGAAATGTCAGGCACTGTGGTAAGCACTTTGAAAAAGTATCTCATTTAATCCTCATGAAAATTCCTATTTTTGTTTTTAAAAATCGGGGTAAAATTCACATAACATAAAATTAACCATTCAGTGTAAAATTCAGTGGCATTTAGCACATTTACAATGGTGCACAACCACTTTTTTTTTTTTTTTTTTGAGACAGAGTCTCACTCTGTCACCCGGGCTGGAGTGCAGGGGTGCAATTTTGGCTCACTGCAACCTCCGCCTCCTGGGTTCAAGAGAAGAAAACCCAGCAGTGATTTGGAAACCCCTGGGCTCCAGTCTTTCCAGGAGGGCAGCACTGGGTCTCACCAGGCATAGGAAGCCCGGCTGCAGAAGACATAGAGTGGACTCCTGGAGAATGGGAGGTCTGCCCAGGGGGCAGCAGTCGAAGACCAGAACTCTGTTCCCGGCAAGCCAGGCAAAAACGATTGTATGCAGGGATGGGACTGACTGGCAGGGTTCCGAGCCCTGGGAGGGACACTGGCAAGGACAGATCAGGATGAATGGCACCGAAGCCAGACTCAATCTGGAGACTAGGAAAGCTGCCACTGGGATGGAAAGATGGGGGGCACAAAAGGCCACTGGTCATCCCTGGGCCATCAGGGGGAACTGGAGACACCAGAGAAGCCACCAGATCAGTCCTGAGATATCTGAAGTGCAGGCCAAGGCTACTGAAATATGAAAGAGCCCTGAAAACTACACATATATAAAGATGACCTATCTCCCACCTGGACTGGTCCGGGGTCAGGGAGGGCCGTGCCTTATGTTAGTTTCCTCAGAGAGCCGACCCGATGCAGTTTCACTAGCATCACCTGGAATTGGTAGAAGTGCAAATTCTTGGGCACCACCCCAGACCCAATGAATCAGACTTTCTCGGGGGATGGGTCCAGCAATGTGGACTGTCACAGGTTCTCTGGGTTGTGCCTGCTGAAGCCTGAGAAGCTCTGGGTGAGCCCAGGCAGGAAAAGCTGAGGCTGGCAGAGGTGGCGGAAGCCAGGTAGATTTTGACAGCAGCCTAGAGGCGCAGTGTACATTTCTTTTCTCGTTATCACTGTTTGCTTCCTTTTCTCACCATCAGTCTCCGTGACTGTCTTTTTATTCATTTTCTTCAGTTTTTATTGTATTACTTTCAAAGGGTCACACTTTCATTTAAAACTTTCTTTTCAACAATGGAACCATTATTAATAGTGATGCCTAGTATTGCCGTTATGCTAAGAGCTTGAAATCTCTTACCCCATGCAATTCTCACAATAAACCTATAAAGCTGGTATCCATATCATCCCCAATTTTACAGATGAGAAACTTCTTGATGTTCAGTAATGAGGTTATTTGTCCAAGTCTACACAGCTAGTAAGGTTAGAATTAGAACTTAAGTGTAGTTTGTTTCACAAGGAAACCACATCTTATTCACTATGTCACTGATATTTACAAAGTACAACCAAAGCCTTCTGATGATCTTGAAGAATAACTATTGGTGACTATTTTGTAATCCTCTCCCACTCTCGGGCTGACTTCATCCATCGCTAGTGCATGCTTTTCTCTGTTGCAGTGGGTTCAGCTCTCTGGGTCTTAGCCCCTTGGAGCTAGCTATCTTGCTCAGAGCTTGTTTTCCTGCCAGTCTTTCTTGTTGCCCTCTCTGGATGAACTTGCAGGCTGGGAGGTGCGTGCCCACACAAACAGCGAGACCCAGGCTTTGCTTAGCAACCGTGCTGGCAGAGGGGGAGCCAGTCACTCTGAAAAGAAAGAATTGCCCTGATTTATCCTTTCCTGAAATTAAGAGGAGGCCGGAATCAGAACTGGCTGCCTTGCTTTCCCCTCTTAGCATTCTCTTTTAGATGTCTCTATAAATTTTGTTCCTATTTAATGGGTCCAACTTGCTGCTTTTCAAAAGAAAATCTGGCAGGCAGAGAATAGAGACATTCTCCAACCCTCCTGATCCCTTCCAAGTCCCACCCAACACACGGCTTTGTTTGCAATCGGAAATACATTAGCTCCTTAGGGAAACACCCACAGTGATCACTGGTATATGTCAAAAGGTTGAAAAACTCATATACTTGCTTACCACCCAGTTGCAATTAAAAGGTATAACTTTGGTTTCTTTAGCTGAACATTCTGGATAATGAATTTGTCATCAGGGTATGTTGATTAAGAATTTTCTGATCCTGGGCAACCCTCTTAATAATCTCTGGGTCTCACTTTTCCCATCAGAGAAGCAGGAATTATAGTATCTTCCTTTTTACCTAATAGGGTTGTTTATTCAGCTATTCAGTTATTCACTCAACAAACATTTATTTATTTATTTATTTATTTGAGACAGAGGCTTGCTCTGTCACCCAGGCTGGAGTGCAGTGGTGAAATCTCGGCTCACTGCAATCTCTGCCTCGGGGTTCCAGTGATTCTCCTGCCTCAGCCTCCTGAGTAGCTGGGACTACAGGCACATGCCATCAAGTGCAGCAAATTTTTGTATTTTTAGTAGAGGTGGTGTTTTGCTGTGTTGGCCAGGCTGGTCTCAAACTCCTGACCTCAGTGATCCACCCACCTTCCAAAGTACTGGGATTACAGGCATGAACCACCGTATCCAGCCAGCAAATATATATATTTTTTTTTTGCAAAGTAGTTTGGTACAACTGGAGAATCAAAAGCAATCTCATTAGCGAAAGTACTTTGAAAGCAATGTACTATTACACAGATGGAAAGCCTTGGTGTTATTATTTCAAAAGACCAAATGGTAGTCATTAATATTGTTCGACAAACGTTTCTGTCTCCCTCCCTTTCTGGCAGCTGGCAACATTCCACTCCCTGGCGCCACTGTGGTTGGGTGGGTCGCATCATTAGTTCTGACCCAGTGGTACCTGGTATTGCCATTATGCTAAGTGCTTTAAACTCTTATGCTGAGCTTTAAGCATGACACTTTTAGATTAGAGGGTTTCACTGTTGGTTTGCGGCCCTCCAGAATGCCGTTGTCATCTTCCATGGTCACTGGTGAGCTTTCAGATGGTGGCTGCTCTGTCAACCTGGGCATGCAGCATGAGCAGGAACAAAACAATTGTTTTAAGACTTGGAGGTGCTTTGTTAATGCAGCATAATTTATTCTGTCCAGATTGGGACAAGCAAATGAATCAATGAACTGTATTATTGTTATTATTATTATTTTTGAGGCGGAATCTTGCTTGGTCGCCCAGGCTGGAGTGCAGTGGTGTGATCTCGGCTCACTACAACCTCCGCCTCCCGGGTTCAAGCGATTCTCCTGCCTCAGCCTCTTGAGTAGCCGGGACTACAGGCACCTGCCACCACGCCCAGCTAATTTTTGTATTTTTAGTAGAGACAGGGTTTCACCATGTTGGTCAGGATGGTCTCAAACTCCTGACCTTGTGATCCACACACCTCAGCCTCCAAAAGTGCTGGGATTAAGGCGTGAGCCACCGTGCCAGCCTGAACTGCATTACTGATAAGTAATTCCTGTGACAATTTTTCTTTTTCTTTTAGTGGATGGTTAAGTGCAAGGTCGTTTTTAAAGATGCAACAGAATTCAGACAAAGGAATAACCCCTAAAGTCATACTCAGATACGTTCTCAGTCGCCTGATAAGGTAGGTTTATTTATATAATTTCTTAATTCCTCATTATTGTGTAATAATTTATTAGTTTTCTGTCTTTAATCCTCTTTTGAAAGAATTTCCAAAGAAAAATAAACTGAAAGAAATCGTCTTCTTCCCTAAATACAGTTGATTTTAGCTGGTTTAATATGGTTCAAATTCTATTGGGACAAATACCATGAAAACTGCTATGTTCCACTGGCAAAGACACCCTTAGTCCTCAGCTGACAGGCAGCAGAGTTCAATAAATGCACTGTCAGATTTCCATGGAATCTATATTCAACAGGAGAATTTGTTTGTCTGCAAATTAGTAGTAATTGGATCCTGTAAATCAGAGTGCTACTGGTAACGATAAAAATAAAACAATATAGGGCCGGGAGCAGTGACTCATGCCTGTAATCTCACCCCTTTAGGAGGCCAAGGCCGGTGGATCATGAGACCAGGAGTTCAAGACCAGCCTGGCTAATATGGTGAAACTCTGTCTTTACTAAAAATATAAAAATTACCTGGGCATGGTGGCAGGTGCCTGTAATCCCAGCTACTCAGGAGGCTGAGGCAGGAAAATTGCTTGAACCTGGGAGGTGGAGGTTGCAGTGAGCTGAGATCGAGGCTCTGCACTCCAGCCTGGGCGACAGAACAAGACTCCATCTCAAAAAAAAAAAAAAAAAAAATTAAAATAAAATAAAACAATACATGACCAGGAGAGGAACTTGGTCGAAGCTCTGGGCCATGGCCATTCTGCTGGGAGGGAGGCAGGAAGAACGACAGTCTCCTTTAGGAAGGTGTGTTGGTGGATGCCGAAGGGATTCTAACATTAGGGCAGCATATAGAATCAGTGGTAGTAGAGTGGCAGCGATGGAATGAGACAGCCAAATTAAGGGTGGAAGGGCTGGGCATGGGGCCTCATGCCTGTAATCCCAGGCATTTTTGGGAGGCCTTTGGGAGGCTGAGGCAAGCCTATCCCTTGAGGTCAGGGGTTCGAGACCAGCCTGGCTAACATGGTGAAAACTCCTTCTTTAACAAAAATAAAAAATGTTAGCTGGGAGTGGTGGCACGTGCCTGTAACCTCAGCTACTTGGGAGGCTGAGGTGGGAGAATCGCTTGAACCTGGAAGGGGGAGGTTGCAGTGAACCAAGATCATGCCAGTGCACTCCAGCCTCGGCAACAGAGTGAGACCCTATCTCAAAACAAACAAACAAATAACCACAAAGCTAAGGGAGAAGAGGAAACTTCAGCTCATGTCATCCAACCCTGCCATTAATGTATTTTCTACATGCTGGTTTTTGCTGAGCTGGAAGCCATCACTCCCAACTCCTCGTCTGTGTTCATGTTGTGACACCACGGTGTCACAACATAGGAAGAGGAGTGTTGTCACAATCTTTGGGGCGAGTGAAATGCAGTGGGCAAATACAGACTCAATCACATAGCAGTGGCGTGACCTTGAGTGTGTTTGCTCATCTCTAAAATGGGAAGAATAGTGATACGTCATAGGACTCGTGAGGATTAAATGAGATAATATATGTAAAGAAATCGGAAGAGTGCTTTACACATAGTAAGCCCTCAGTAAGTAGGAGCTATCATTATTAGTGTGGTTGTTATTTATACCTTTTAAGCTTTCCATCAAGTAGGTGAAGCATGGGGACAAGCTGAAGAATAGACCTTTGTTGATTTCTTTTCACCATGGTCTCTGTGGTTGCTTCCAAGCTTTGTAAAATCGAGCCCTCCTCCAGGGAAGGAAAGAAGGCTTATGATTTCAGTATATTTCGGGTGTGTGGCACTGGGGTGAGCATCCTGTCCTGCCCTGAGGTTTTCTGGGGGTGAAAGACGGGCATACAGTCTGAGGTTCGCGGTGATAAATGCTAAGAGGGGTTAGGTGGGGTTTAGGGCAGGGGATCTAGTGGCATAGTGGGTTCTGCTTGGGAAACTTCATTTTATTTATTTATTTAGATGAAGTCTTGCTCTGTTGCCCAGGCTGGAGTGCCGTGGTGCAATTTTGGCTCACTGCAACCTCCACCTCCTAGGTTCGAGCTATTCTACTGCTTCAGCCTTCCGAGTAGCTGGGATTAAAGGTATCCACCACCATACCTGGCTCATTTTTGTATTTTTAGTAGAGACAGGGTTTCTTGTGTTGGCCAGGCTGATCTTGAACTCTTAACCTTAGGTAATCTGCCCGCCTTGGCCTCCCATTGTGCTGAGATTACAGGTGTGAGCAGCTGCATCCAGCCTTAAGAAACCTACTTCAGAGTACAAGTCTGGAGCTGGGATTGAGGAGAGAGGGGCTTTTTCAAGGTGAATAGAGCAGCGGTGGGGGCAGGAGGAGCATGGGGTGAGAGTGGGGTGGTAGTGAAGCCTTGAAAGGCGAGGACCCCAGTGAGTAAACTACTGCAGTATCCGAGCGGGAGAGCAGCGTTTGCACTGGCAATTGGCAGTGGGAATGGAGGAGGAGAAGCCAAGGACTTAGGAATTTCCTGGCTTGAGCCACATGGCAGGTGGTATTGACGTTCTTGAGCTGGAAACCCTGGAGGAGAGGCAGGGGAGAGCTAGGGAGACCATCAGCCCAACCTGGGACAAAACTCTGTTGAAAGTGGAGGGAGCTGTCACCAACCCACACCTTGAACTCACCCTCACTAAGGTGACCGCAGTGAAGAAAGAGTCATGCTCCTCTGGCCATTTTGAGGTTCTCATGCGTGCTGGTCTAACTCACTGATGCTACCTGGTGAGCACTTATCACTTGTCTGCTTGTCTCCAGGAGGATGAGCTAAGACTGTCTGTTCACTCACTCATCCTGTGTTCACTGGAGGCCCGTTATGTGCCAGGCGCTGTCCTAAGCCCCAAGAAGAGGGTTTTAATAAGCCAGGCAAAAATGCCTTCCAGCACACAGGTTGCATTCCAGTGAATAGAAGCAGACAATAAATAAATGAATATGCAGCCGGCGTGGTGGCTCATGCCTGTAATCCTAGCATTTTGGGAGGCCAAGGCAGGTGGATCATGAGGTCAGGAGATCGAGACCATCCTGGCTAACACAGTGAAACTCCGTCTCTACTAAAAAAAAAAAAAAACACAAAAAGGAGCCAGGTGTGGTGGTATGTGCCTGTAATCCCAGCTACTCGGGAGGCTGAGGCAGGAGAATCGCTTGAATCCGGGGGGTGGAAGTTGTAGTGAGCAGAGATCATACCACTGCACTCCAGCCTGGGCGACAGAGTGAGACTCTTGTCTCAAAATAAATAAATAGATAAAAAATAAATGAATATGCAATTTGAAGTTGTAGCATGCAAATAAATGTCTGCTAGGCCAGGGAGGATGGGTGCCACAAAGTGATGATTTGGAGAAGAAGCCGGGTGCAGTGGCTCATGCCTTACAATCCAGTACTCTGAGAGGCAAAAGTGGAAGGATCCCTTGAGCCCAGGAGTTTGAGCCCAGCCTGGGCAACATAGTGAGACCTCATCTCTAAAAAACAGACAAAAAATTAGCCTGGTGTGGTGGCGTGTGCCTGTGGTCCCAGCTCCTTGGGAGGCTGAGGTGGGAGGATGGCTTGAGCCCAGAAGGTTGATGCTTTAGTGAGCCGTGATCACGCCACTGCTTTCCAGCCTGGGTGACACGACCAGACTTGGCCATAAATAAGTAAATACATTGGAGAAGAAAGCAAGGTGGAAGCTTTCTCTGGAAGGGCAGTCAGGGGAGGTAACTTTTGGCCAGAGCCTAGAACAAAGTAAAGGACTGTTCTTAGCAAAGAAAATTCTGTGGGGGAAGAACGGTCCATACCGGGAGAACCGAAGCACAGAGGTCCTGGGGAAGGAGGGATATTGCAGTGTCTGAACAGCCTCAGAGAGCCCAAAGGTGCTTTGTGGAGTGAAGCGAGCTGCGTGGACAGTGGGAGGAATGAAGTCAGAGAGGGGTGGGGGCTGCCATAAGGACGCTCCCTGTTGTTCTGAGACAGAAAGCTTTGAAGGGTCCCAGCAAGGGAGTGGCATGAGCAGATTCACATCTTGCAAGACTCACTCTGGCTGCGGTCAGCGCCATTCTCTTACAGCCATTCGGGAGATTGGGGAAAACCACCTGGGAGCTACTGCAAGTTATAAGAAAATCCCCAAACCCAACTTCTAGGGTTGAGTCAGGACAGACATTAACTAATGGGAAAGGAAGAGAGTAGTCCTCTAGAGCTGAAGAATTGCCTGGCTGTGTCAACTAGGAGCTACATTTTAAAAATTAGGATTTTTTATAGCTTATGATAAAAATGTCTATAACAGAAGGTTATAACTAAAATAAAGGGTCCCCCTTCCAGTCTCACTCCCCACAGGATGCCTGTATTAACAGTTTCTTAGGAATTCTTGCAGAAACTTTCCATGTATTTATAAGCACTGGTCTTCTCCTGTAGGAATAGGATTGCACTATATACTTCACTGTTTGCACATGGTGTTTTCACTTAATAATACAGAATTGGCCTATTTCTCTCTCTCTCTCTCTTTTTTTTTTTTTGGTATTTTTAGTAGAGATGGGGTTTCAACATGTTAACCAGGATGGTCTCGATCTCCTGACCTCATGATCCGCCCACCTTGGCCTCCCAAAGTGCTGGGATTACAGGCGTGAGCCACCGTGCCCAGGCAGAATCAGCCTGTTTCTCTATTAGCACACAAGAATGCACATCCCTGATGTTAAAGGTTGTCAGTCTGGCGCAGTGGGGTGTACCACTATGTATTTAACTTGTCCCCATGAGTGGGCATGGAGGTAATGTCCAAGTTCTTTGCTGTCTTAGACAATGAGACAATCTCTATATTTTTGTGCACTTGTATAGATATGTTCGTGGGCCGAATTCCTACAGGTGGAATTGGGGGTTTTGTGCATTTAACATTTTATGGGCATTTTCCAATTTACCTTCCCACCCACGAGGTATGAAAATGCCTGCTTCTCACACCTCCACCACACTGGCCAGTATCCTACGTTTTAATCTTTGAAAACCCACTTTGACTTTTATTTTCTTGGAAACCTGGACAAAAATGTAGCACGCGTACATTTTAGGGTGTTTTAGAAATTTTAAACTGTTTTCTTGTTGATCTCATTAGGTTTTCAAAAAATCTTAGCAGAAACCATCATTTCCCTTTTAGAGAAGAGGAAAGAGGAGACGGTACATGATTTTCCTAGTGTGAAAAGTTTAGACAAGCTTGCTACTCAAGGCGAGGCCCACCTAACAGCCTGCAGACTCTGAGCCTGCATTTCAACATGCACCCCAGGGAGGGGGGTTTGGCAGAGGTTGGGGATGCTGCCTGGAGTGGGGGGCAGGGGAACGCTCCCTTCTGCTCTGCTTCTGAAGGGAGCAGTGGCTGGCTACTTCCCATGGGGTTGGGAGGTGACAGATGGTGGGAAGGATGATCAGGGAGGCGGGGCAGAGGCTTGTGGGGGCAGCTGCAGGGTAGCATGGTCAGATGGCAAACATGGCAGGACCCAGGGCCTAGGACCCAGGGAGGCTGTCGCCTGAGCAAATGTGCAGGCGAGCTGATCTGGGAAGCTGTGTCTTTTTTTTTTTTGAGATGGAGTGTGGCTCTGTTGCCCAGGCTGGAGTGTAATGGCGCGATCTTGGCTCACTGCAACCTCTGCCTCCCAGGTTCAAGCGATTCTCCTGCCTCAGCCTCCCGAGTAGCTGAGATTACAGGCACCCACCACTATGCCTGGCTAATTTTTGTATTTTTAGTAGAGATGGGGTTTTACCATGTTGGCCAGGCTGGTCTAGAACTCCTGACCTTGTGATCTGCCTGCCTCGGCTTCCCAGAGTGCTAGGATTACAGGTGTGACCACAGTGCCCGGCCTGGGAAGCTGTGTCTTGATGGAGCTGCCTGCCTTTCCTCTATGACATTGATCATGAATGCCACTCCCTCTCCTTTACTGTCTACTGCCCTCCCACCACCGGACACTCTCTATGTAGGATGTTCTCAATGTGGTGAGAACAGAGGAATCAATGGTCTCGTTCCCGGGTGCTGACCAGAGGCTTGGTGCTAAGCCCTCTGCTGGGGGAGCGCCTCTAAGCATCTCTGGGGAGATGCTCCGAGTCCTGCCAGTTCCCATCTGTCAACACCACCCAGCTCCCACCCTCTCACCCAGATGTTTGGAGGTACTGCTGGGCCATTGTTCTGCCTTAGCTGAGCCAAAACTACTCTGGATTTTTAGCTGTATTCTTTTAGAAGAGGGCTCTGACCCCAGCCCATCCAGAATCCATGCCAGAATTGTATGTGTCTCCAGGCCGTAATCTCACTTCTAAACTCTAAACCCACACTGTCCAGCAAATAGCCACCAGGTAAGTGGCCAGTTGAGATGGGCTATGTGTGCAAAGCCCACAAGGGGCTTTGAAGACTCAGTAAAAGAGAAAAGAACATCAAACAGCTTATTAACAATCTTTCATATTGGCTACATTTTGTAATGATAATATTTTGGATATATTGGTCTAAATACATTATATTAAAATAAATTGTACCTATTTCTTTTTACCTTTTTAAATTTTATTTTATTTATTTATTTATTTTGAGACGGAGTCTTGCTCTGTCGCTCAGTCTGGAGTTCAGTGGCGCGATCTCGGCTCAGTGCAGTCTCCACCTCAGGGGTTCAAACAATTCTCTGCCTCAGCCTCCCGAATAGCTAGGATTACAGGCCACCACGCCCAGCTAATTTGTTTAGTGTTTTTAGTAGAGGTGGGATTTCACCATCTTGGCCAGGCTGATCTTGAACTCTGACCTCATGATCCACCCGCCTCGGCCTCCCAAAGTGCTGGGCTGACAGGAGTGAGCCATCTTTTTACCTTTTAAATTGTGGCTACTGGAAGGTGTGACACTGGGGACAGCCGTGTGTGCATCCTGTTTCTATTGAACAGCGCTGGTCTAGACACCTTGCTCCTGCTTCTTCCCCTTCATAGCTGCTTCAGATCTTGCTTGGAGGAGGGAGGGTGTGAAGGAAGGGAGAAATGAAGCGAGGGAGGGAGGGAGGAAAGGAAGAAAGAGCTTTTCATCTCGTGAGGCCAGGTGGAAAGAACGTGAACAGGTGTCAGGTCTGGGTGTTGCTGCGTGGTTGCTGACCCTGAGCAAGTCACCCTAACTTCTCTTAGCTATAATTTCCTCATAAAATGGAGGTTGTAGCTACCTTGCAGGGTGGTTTTGAGAGTTAGACATCCCTAGGAGTCTCCTCCCACAGTGGCTGAACTATATGACCTGCTCAATAAATAACAGGATTTTTAGTGGGATATGGCGGCATGCGCCTGCAGTTCTAGCTACTTGGGAGGTTGGGGTGGGAGGATCGCTTGAGCCCAGGAGGTGGAAGTCAAAGTCGTAATGGGTGAGACCCTCCCTCTAAAAAATAAAGAAATAAATAGCAGTATTTTTGCAGCAGTAGCACTTGAGCCAGTACATGATGGGTGCTCAATAAGTGATCTTGAACTCGGGGTGCTGGGTGGCAGCTGCCCACAGTATAAACTGTATAAAATCTGTTTTGGAGTGCCTATGCCCCAACTGCCACGTGCCCGCTGAGGGGACGGGAGGGACCCCTGTGGAAAGTCACCTTCTCTCTTCCGGCTCTCTCCTGCCAGGTTGCAGCCTCTTCACCTGTATTCAGTGTGCTTGTTGGTTGGACTGGTCTCTCTTATTCCCTGGGGACCTGTCTGGGAAGTGCCCAAATTCCAGTGGGATAGCTGCCGGCAAGCGTGGTGGACAAACCTGCTGTTGCTAAATAACTTTGTGTCGGTCCAGAGTGCGGTGAGTCTCGGGTTGCTGGCTTTGAAAAGGCAGAAGGGTGCAAACCCGGCCTCTCGTGTCTTCATGCGGTGTGGGGAGCTTTCCAAGGGCCAACCTGAGTCTGGTCCCTTTTCTTCTGGTGTTTTCTCTGGAGTAAAGGTGGGCTGTGTGAGTGGGAGATGACCTCTGGTCATGGGGTGGGTGTAACCACACCAGGCTATGCAGTGGGCGGCGGCTGTGAACTGCAGACGGAGGGGATCACAGCAGTGGCCAGCAAGGGGCCGAGCATCTGGCACATGTCCCAGAGGCAGCTGACCCTGACCCATCACTGTTCCTGTGCCAGCCCGTGTCGCCCCACCGGGAAAGGACAAATTCCTCACCTCCGTCTGGAGAGCCTGTACCGCGAGGGGACACCGCACTGTACCCTTACTGGGTTGAATTCCACTCACGTTCAAAGTAGACCTGATCGAGTTGGTTTGGAGCAACAGCATCTATGTATGTCTTGGCTTCTCCAAAGCCCCCGTTTCCTCATAATGAACTTGCAGCAAGTGAAAGGGAAATAGCTATAATTCAATCATATCACCGATTCCACATATACCTTCAAATCGAGGCTGAAAAGGGAATCGCTAAAGCATGACAGGGCCCTCATCATTGTACATCACAACTCACCAACTAGGTGGCTGCCTTCCGTTTGCAAACGCCCCCTGTCTGGACAGGCTTGCATCACCGTCTACCTGCCTGCAGGTGGCGCCCCCTCTCAGAGGGCCTGTCTGTGATGGGGTTCCCCGGGGATACTCTGGGCTGTTTTCCCCGATGCAAACTGTCTTCGGCCATTTGTGGGAAGCCGTGGGAATACCAGCCAGTGGCCTTTTTGAGGTACAGCTCACTTTACATCCTTAAAAGCAGAGGTGCCAGGGTCCTCTGGAGATAACTGCCCCCCGGGACTTCCTCACATTAAAGAAAAAAAAATACTGGTAACCATCTTATCTGGCACAAGCATGGATGGTCTGTGGAACTCATTTTGACCAGGCGATCCCATGTCAATCATCCATGGGAACTCTGGGGTTCCCCACAAAACATCATCTGGAGCCAAGCCCTGGTTCTAAATGAACATGTTCTTTCTACCTAGAGTTGGGGCATGGGGAGAGGCAAAGAAAAGAGAAAAACGTTGACCCCTCTGACTTCCAACCGCATTATCATGATGATAACCTTATATTCCTGTAACATGACAGTTCAGTTCCCACAGCTGTCCCAGGAGATGGGCTATCGTCGTTTTTCTTAAGCAAAATAGAAATTTTGTCTGAATCTTCGTTTTGTAAAATTGCAACAATAATACCTACCGTCTAGGCTTGGTACAAGGCTCAAGATGAGGCATGTGAAATATTAATACCGCTAACTCAAGTTTCCTTTGTCTTCCCACGGAAATTTGCCCTGCCCACCTACTGAATTCTTGTTCCTAGTCGAGGCGGGTGGAAAGCGCGGAGCAGAACTTGCAAATGAAGGAAGAGTGACCTTTTCTGCTCTCTTTGCAGTGCAATGGCTGGACCTGGTACCTTGCCAATGACTTCCAGTTCCACTTCACCACGCCAGTAATTATCTTCATCCACACTGAGTGAGTGTGATTGGGACAAGCTTTTCTCCTGATGTGGCCTCTTTCACAAAACCCTCAGAAAGTGCCCCAGTTCTGTGCAGAGCCGCTTTTTAAAATGTAGGAAACGAACTTTACAGAAAAGTAAATGCCAAATCCTCTACTGTTTGCCTTCTTCTGCATTCTCTTCCAACATTTATCCTACACAAGTCAGTGTGTGTTTTGCAGTTACAATTAGTGTGTGCATGTAATATCTAGTGCTCAGCATTTTCTGTTTAACTGTTCTTATAAACATTGCCACATATTGACATAACCTGCATTCTTGTCAGTTTTAGAGTTTATCTACCATTTTTCATGGTTAGGCATCTAGATCATGTCCAATTTTTCATGATAAATGGTGCTGCAATGCATGCCTTTGAACACGTTACTTTTTCTCTTAGTTATTTCCACAGGGGCAGATTTCCAAGTGGAATTGGTAGGTCAAAGGTAGGAACAATTTTGTGGCACTGGTTACATCTTGTGAGATTGCTCTCCGGAAAGAGTGAAGTAATTTACAACGCCCTCAGCAAGGCATCAGTGCACCGGCTTTCCCACATTGGATATTTATCACCTTAATTTTTGTTAGTTTTAGAAACACCTTAGGGCCTCAATAATTCATGGAGAGACTTATAGTTGTGGATTATTCATGCCATATTAAAAAATTTATCATTCCTTTTTGTTAAAATACATGTTCAATTTAGGAAACATTGGAAAACACTAGGAGTTAAGAGAGCGGGAAAAATCACCCCAGTTCCACATTGTCAGTCAAGGCAAGGTGAATTTATTGCTAATATTTTGGGGCTTATCCTTCTGATATTTTTTCTGCTCAGTTTTTTTTTTTTTTTAAAGAGACGAGGGTCTTGCTCCGTCACCCAGGCTGCTATAGTGCAGTGGTGCCATCATAGCTCACTGCAGCCTCCAACACCTGGGTTCAAACGATCCTTCTGCCTCAGCCTCCCCAGTAATTGGGACTACAGGCATGAACCACTGTACCTTGCTAATTTTTTAAACTTCTTTAAAGAGTAAGGTTTCACTATGTTTCCCAGGCTCTGCTCAGCTTTTAATACATGAAAGCGTATATACACCTAATTTTTTTTCTTTCAATAGTTTTATGACACATGCATTTCCCTATATTATTTTAAAGTAACATAATTTTAATGTCTGCCTAACATTCCATTCCATGAATTAACGATATATGTATACCTTCTATTGTTAAATACTGGGATTATTTCCAATGTTATGCTTTCATAAATCATGGTTAGGCAAATATTTTCATGGAAACCATTTGTCTCCAAGTTTGATATTTCTTTTCAACATGTATCTTTGAGGGGATACAAAGGTTACTAGGTTCAAGGGCATGAATGGCTTTTGGGCTCTTGTATCATAATGATAAATCACTTTCCTTAGAGGGTACATCAAATTCTCAGTTCTCTAGTCATCTAATTTAACTGTTGCCAGTATGGAATATTAATAATAAAACAAAACAAGATACAAGCCTTCTTTTTTGGATAGATACAAAAATGTCATGTTTCACATATTACTTGTAAGTCTGATTACTGAAAGCAGAGCTGCATTCCTAGTAGGTATAGACCCACTCTGCTCTGCTTCAGGCTTTCCTGACCTTGCCCTTTCAGGGCAGATATTTAAATCTCAGGCTGATCTGTGACATCCATTCTGGTCACCTGCAAACATTCAAGCATCTTAGGCAAGGGAAAAACATCCTAATTTTTTTTTTTTGAGACGGAGTCTTGCTCTGTCGCCAGGCTGGAGTGCAGGGACACCGTCTCAGCTCACTGCAACCTCTACCTCCCAGGTTCAAGTGATTCTCCTGCCTCAGCCTCCTGAGTAGCTGGGACTACAGGCATGCGTCACCACGCCCAGCTAATTCTTTGTATTTTTAGTAGATTCTGGTTTCACCATGTTGGCCAGGATGGTCTTGATCTCTTGACCTTGTGATCCACCCACCTTGGCATCCTAAAGTGCTGGGATTACAGGCATGAGCCACCGTGCCTGGGCAAGCATCCTTATTTTAATTTAATCCAATAATTGAACAATTTTTGCAAAAAAAAAAGAAAATCTGCTTTTTTTTACATCTGTATCAGAAGCACAAGAAACTGTCTAAATTCAAATGTAAAGGGTTTTGGACAGAGCATTAAAAAAGGAGAATTATTTCACAACTTCCCTTCCACTAAGCACAGAGGTGGTTTACTGCGACAGTAAAGTTTGAATCAGAAGACATGGCTTCAAAACCTAACTGGTAAAGTAAGAGCTAGCCAAGCCTGGGTGAGCTGCTGGACTCTCATCGTCGTTCCTCTTGTCTGTGAAATGGGGAAGATGACACTTCACATGGAATCAAGTGAGAGCCTACCTGTGGGCACTAGCACAGTGCTTGCTTCTCAGTAACCAGCAGCCCACACGCCAGCTCGGCTTCCTGTCCTTTGGGATTCCAGTGGAATTGCCTTGGTCCCCAGCTACCCACCCCCAAGCTGTGGAGACCCCTCGTCCCTCCAGCCTCTGCAGGGATAGCTAGATAACGTGCTGTGAGCTTCTGCTCAGCTGGACCAGTTCAGGGGCAGGCCAGCTCCCATGTTTCGTATGCTGTCCCTGTTTCACAAAATCTCCCTCCTGTGTGCAACCAGACCTCTTCCCCTGATGTCCTGTCTGCCCTCCCTTTCTAGAAGGTTTTGGCGTGGAGCAAGTTTTGATGAAGGCTGCCTGGATTGCAGGGGTTTGCATTCTGTTTCCGCCCAGCCCATCTCTTCTCACACATCTCTGCCTTTTCCACCTCTGAATTCCACCTCCTCCGAGGGTGGTGGGGGGTGATGTGGAGACCATGAACAAATGCTGGGTACCTAGGTGGTGGGTGGGGTGCCTATACATATAATACTGCAGAGGGAGGGGTTATCCCCACTTCATCCTACATCCTCCCAAACAATAAAACACCCCCCACTAATGTTCTAGTTAGTAGGGGAAGAAGTATGACTTTTTATAGCAAAATAGAACTGAGAAAAGCGTGAGATGGATGATGGAGATCATGAAACCTGATAGTTATGGTTCTATTTATTTGGGGAATCAAGATAAAGAAAAAGAAGGAAAAGAAAGGAAAGAAAGAAGAAGGAAAGAAAAATAAAGAGAAGGAAAGAGAAAGAAAGAAGAGGGAGGGAGGGAAGGAAGGAAGGGAGGAAGGAAAGAAGGAAGGAAAAAAGGCAGGAAGGAAGGTAGGTCTGAATGTCATCTCCTAGAAACACCTACCACTCTGTATCCACTTTATTTATACCCATATCTCCCCTGGATGAACCAACGGAGGATGGTGGGAATTAGGAATTGGTGTGCTCTTCCCCTCACCCCAGGCCAGAATCAGGCAAGAGGGCTGGGAGGGGAAAAGGTGCCTTAGGAGTGCTGAGCAAGCTTCCCCCATACCCCGTGGGTCCCCTAGAGAGGGTCAGCTAATTACCCTGTGCACCCTGGGTCCTGTTCCCTCCTGGCCAAGTGAGCCCCAGCGGGTCTCAGCACCTCAGCTCTTGCCCAGGGAGCCCCTCCCCTGGCAGGGGGATGTCCTCTTCCCACAGGGCAAACTCTAAGAGTCCCCGAGGGGTGGAGGAGCAGCTGGGATCATCAGAGCTGGGGCTGGCCAGTTCTTCTGGGGAACAGACATCGGTTCTGCACAGGTGTAGTTGCTGGAAAGGCTCTGGAGACCATGGCAAGTGCCTGCAGGTACAGATGGGGCAGGTGTGAGACCTCAGCAGATCCTGCAGGCCTGGCAGAGCAGAAAGGCAAGTCGTGCAGGCTTCCTTGGAGGTGGCATTTGGAGCCTGTGCTCTGGCTGCTGGTCTAGTTTTGTTTTGTTTTGTTTTGGAACAGGGCCTTGCTCTATTGCCCAGGATGGAGAGTACTGATATGATTACAGTTCACTGCAGCCTTGACCTTCCAGGCTCAAATGATCCTCCACCTCAGCCTCCTGAGTAGCTGGCACGCCCAGCTAATTAAAGCAATTCTTTTGTAGAGACACCCTCTCCCTGTGTTGCCCAGGGTGGTCTCAAACTCTTGGGCTCAAGTGATCCTCCCATCTTGGCCTCTCAAAGAGCTGGGATTACAGGTGTGAGCCATTGTGCCTGGCCCTGGACCAGTATAGAGTGACGAAAAGACAAGAGAAATTCAGTGGGAAGTCCTGGCCAGGACGCACGGGGCTGACAGCGGCCTCAGAGCAGCCTGGGCTCTTTCAGACTGTTCCTTTCTCCTCTTGCGCGATGGCCCCTGAATGGTTCTTTCTGAGAGACAAACACTTTTGACAAAACAGGGATGGTGGTTGATGCGTGAAGCTCTGGCCCTTTCTCCATCCCATTGCCCTGGGGGAAGTTCCCCCAGGAGCCAGAAAATATAAGTGCTAAATTGAGTTGGCCAAAGGATCGCCTTAGTGGCAGACCATTTGTGTTGTGGCATATGTTCTGATGAGCCACTCAGGGGCTTAGGGGGACACAGGACTAACAGAGGGGAAAGAGGGGCCTGTGTCCTATCTGACAGCCACCACTTCCCTGTCCGGGTGTCTTTGTACCTTGATGCATCAGGCTGCTAGGGCTGCCATAATGAAGTACTAGGGACTGGGTGGCTTAGACAATAGACATTGATTTCTTTAGTGTTCCTGAAGACTAGATGTCCACGATCAAGTTGTTGGGAGGTTGGTTTCTTCTGGGGCTTCTCTCCCTGGGGCGCGGATGGCCACCATCTTCCTGAGTCTTCATATGTTCTTCCTTCTGTGTCCAAGTTTCCTCTTCTTAAAGGACACAGTGATATTGGATGAAGGCCCACCCCAATGACCCCATTTAATGTTAATTATCACTTCCAAGACCCTATCTTCCAATAAATTCACATTCTGAATTATTGGGGGTTAGGATTTCAACATAGGACTTTGTTGGGAACATAATTCAGCCCATAGCATTCGATGTTGGAAAGATTTATGAGTTTAGTTGAAATGGTGCTAGCTAGGGGAGACTTGTGGAGTCTGTGGTGGAGATACTGATCTTGGAAGGAGGTGCCAGCGACTGGGCTCAAGTCCCCCAGGGAGTTAAACACATATGTACTTGAGGGGCTGTGGGTTTTTATTGGATGGCCTAACTACCACCTACCTAGGACACCGAGTTCGTATGTTTCCTGACTCTAGACTTGCCTGGGAACCCACGCGAGTGTCCTTGTGACTGAGGAGCCCTGGCCCCAGTGTCAGCATCTTTCCCAGAGGCTGTCATGGAAGGTGGATTTCAGTCCCTCAGCTGAAAGCCCACACTGTCCAAGCTTGTGACTGCAACAAGATTTAGCATTTAAGTGGAGGGAAGTATAAAAGTAGGGCTTGTCTTCCTTCAGAGAATATAATTCCATGGAATGCCAGTGGAATCAGGTCTTTCTGGAGCTCAGTAATTCAAGGAGAGAAGAGCTAAGGGGTCTGGCAGAAGTCACATTAAATATACATACAGCATTATCACCATAACCCCCTGGCTACACTCATAGCAGGCATTACTAATCAATCATAGCACCACAGAGCTAGGATTCATCCTTCTTTCCAAACATTACACTAACACTGGTACTCTGGCTGAAAATCATGTGCTCCTTGTATCACTATGGTGATAACTGAATAGTATCTATCACATGCCTTCCTCACGAAGAGCTGTGGCAACTTCCAGTAGCAGAATTGGATTGTCAAAGCCATCTTCCAGGTCAGGCTGTGCCTGGATGGTTTTGCACTTGTGTTTTATATTTCCACACCACTGTAGATCCTCTTAATCCCAACCCTCACACTTCTAAGCAGGTACAACCAGATAGCACCTCACTCTGGGTGTCAGGGAACATCTTAGTCTTATACATGCACAATCTCAAAGTGTGGAGGAATTAATTTGTGCAGGACCATGCTTAACCCATGTGAGATAGAAGACAGTGGGAAAATGCTTCTCTCTTTCATCTCATAGGACAATTCTGAGGTACATTTCATAAGGCCCTGTGGAACATTCTGGAAGAATTGAACATTGGCCACCTTGATAGCACATCCTGGTATTGGTTTTCCCTGCTTCTCTGTTCTGCTCCCCTATCCCTCATTCCTACTCCCACATGGACTACCTGCACCCAGACATTTGTCTCAGGCTCTGGTCCCCAGTTGAAGGCATGCCTGGTTCCCCCTTTGTATGAGTCCGTTTTCACACTGCTATAAAGAACTACCTGAGACTGTAATTTATAAAGAAAAGAGGTTTAATTGACTTATGATTCTGCAGGCTGTACAGGCTTCTGCTTCTGGGGAGGCCTCAGGAAACTTACAATCAGGGCAGAAGGGGAAGCAGGCACATCTTGCATGGCAGGAGCAGGAGGAAGAGAGCAAAGTGGGAGGTGCTACACACTTTTAAACAACCAGATCTCATGATAATTCACTCACTATCACGAGAACAGCAAGGGGAAAATCCACCCCCATGCTCCAGTTGCCTCCTATCAGGCCCCACTCCCAACACTGGGGATTACAATTCCACATGAGATTTGGGCAGGGACAGAGATCTGAACCATACCATCCACCTGCTTGATCCCCTCTCCTGTGCACTTGGAGTGGGTCCACCCTGTGTCCCACCATGCCTCTGACAGTCCTGTCTCCCAAATCGGCCACCACTTGTGTCCGTATTGTGTTTCATAGTTGATAAGGGACATCCCCAGGCATGGACTCCTTTTGAGCTGCTTACGGTAAGCCTCAGGGTGGGCAGGCGAGGATGCGAGTACTCTTCCTGTCTAGAGCAGGAAACTCAAGTTCAAGGCCCTGCCCAGTGTGGCACGGCTAATAGATGGTCAAGCCTGAGGCTGCCTCAGGTCCTCCAGGCCCAGCCCAGCTCTCCCTGCCCCTCACCAGCCTCTCAAAAGCAGGGCCAGCAGGAAGTTCCTCTGAAGGTCAAAATTTCCAGCCTTTCCTGTCCATAGGAAGCGCACGTGTTGGGCAAGAAACTGAAAGGTACTCCTCTCCGTGTCCTCTCTTCTTTGCAGGAGTACACAAATCCTCATCCTCCTTGGGGCCGCGCTGTTCCTGGCATCTTTCACAGCCACTGCTCTGATCACACTGGCGTATGAACTTCCCGTGGTAGCTCCAACCGAATCCAGGTAAGGCAGTTCCTCAGCCTGCCCCTCTCTGGCCAGGACCTCTTGGGGAGGACTGCGGAATGCCAGGCTGTTCACCCTGTGCCCTTTGGCTTGTGGAAGAAGTGGGTGCAAAACGTTCGCTCTAAATGGGAAAGCTGATTGCCTTCTTGCTTCCAAACTTCTGAACCTTTTAACCTGCACTGGAGGGTCCTCTCTGAACTCAAGTTGCCCATTGAAACTTCTCGGAGGAAAGGAGCGCCCCCTTGTGGCTCTACTGTGTTTCTCCTCCAGCAGCAAATTGCTGCTTGGTGGCTCCGTCATTGGATGGGGAGACTGAGCCTTAAGGGAGCTGGGGTTACCTCTTCAAGGTCACACACCTAGTGGGTGGCACAAGTGTGATTTGAACCTAGGAGCCAATCCACAGTGCTATTTCGCCTCCCCCATGAGATATGTATGACAATTACGCAGGAAAAACTGGTATGATTACCTGCTAATCTTTTCTCAACGCCGCAGAGTGACACAAATGAAAATCAGATCATGTCAGTCATCTGCTCGAATTCCTCCAGTGGCCTCTTTGGTCACCCTCCTACCTGCTGACGCTGGACCAGCCACACCAACTCATCTCAACACACCAAGCATGCTCCCAAACCCTATTCCCCACTCTCCCCGACCCGGGGCCTTAGCACATGCTGTCTAGCCTGAATTACTCTTCTGTTAAAATCTGAGATCTCGGCAGGGCTTTCTCCTTCACATCGTTCAGGTGTCTGTGCAAATGTCACCTTCTCAGAGCAGCCTTTGCCGACCTTCCAAAATAAAATAGTTCCTGGCTTGTAAGTGCCCCATGTGAATCTGTGAGTGGGTGGCATGTGAGAATACATGAAGGAATCAGTGACAACATCCCAAGTTTCCTGACCAGGAACTTGCCCTTCTCATATCATGGCATGGCCAGGTGATTGAGGAGGAGGCTCACTCATGTCTAGCCCAGCAGTTCTCAACCCTGGCTGCATATTAGAATCACCTGGGAGCTTCTAACTTCTCTGATGCGTGCAGCCCCACCTCCAAACCACTGAATCAGAATCTCTGGGCATGGGACCCAGGCAGTCGACTTCTGTAAGAGCTCCCAGGGTGTTCTAATGTGCAGCCACAGTGGAAAAACTATGCAGCTTGTCCTCAAAAACCTTTCCTTCCTCCAGTGGTCCCTGCACGGGCAGCTAGGGGACTCAGAGCTGGGAGTGCATCTAGCGTCACTAGGGAATGGTGACAAATTTAAAGCAGGGGTTCTCAATCTAGGCTGCAGTTGGGAAGCTCAGGAGAGCTAAATAGTTTCTAGTCCCTGGGTCCCATGTGCAGAGATGATGATTCCATGGGCTTGGATATAACCTGGATATAACTTGGATATAACCTGTGAAGGGCACTGTTTAGGCAATGCTTCTCAACTTTGAGGAGCATCAGGGTCACATGGGGGGCTTCTTAACACACAGATGGTCGGGCCCATGCCAGCAGGTCTGGGTGGGGCCCATGAATCTGGATTCCTGATAAGTTCTCAGGTGATGTAGGTGTTTTTGCTTTTTGTTTGCTTCTTATTCTATTGCAACAGAGTCTCGCTCTGTCACCCAGGCTGGAGTGCAGTGGCATGGTCACGGCTCATTGCAGCCTCCACCTCCTGAGCTCAAGTGATACTTCTGCCTCAGCCTCCTGAGCAGCTGGGACCATAGGCATATGCCACCAGGCCTGGCTAATTTTTTTTTTTTTTTTTTTAGTAAAGATGGGGTCTTCCTGTGTTGCCCAGATTGGTCTCAAACTCCTGGGCTGAAGTGATCCTCTTGCCTCGGCTTCCTAAAGTGCTGGGATGACATGTGTGGGCCACCATGCCTGGTCTGATGCAGCTGATGTCAAGGGACCATACTTTGAAAACCACAGCTTCAAAGAATACTTTTTGGTGTTCTTTCAATGGCCTGGCCCGGAAGTCTCATATAACTTCTCTCTTAGGACAGTCTCTGTCCTTGGGATCCTTGGGTTTATATCTGGGTGCTACATTTTTAGAGCATCCTGACATATTGGCCACCAGAAACGGCTATTTAAAGTGAACATACTCATCATATTTCCTTGGGATCTGGGGTGGAGGGGCCTGAGGGAATTTGGAACTTAAACAAGCCAGCTTTGGCTGAGGCAGGATCATGAGGTCACTGTTTGCACACCGTCACTGAGGCAATGAACAGGCGTGTCCTAAACGTACCTTTGGGCTTGCTGATTAGCCCAATGGATGTCTCAGGGATTCGGATTCCCTTTGCCATGTCCAGATCAAATGTAACCTTGTGCCTCATTTCCTTGTATTTTTCAGTGAAGAGGCGACTGTATCGTATTTCTCAGAGTACTACACGAAGCCCTACTGCCGATTCGGGCCATTCCTTGTGGGCCTCTTTCTGAGCATTTACATGCACCAAAACCACCAGGAAAGCATTCTCAGAACCAAGGTATGATTTCCTGTGCCTCACCCTATGGGCATGGGTCTGGCTGGGACTGGTGTGGCCCACCTGGCCAAGCTCTTCCAAAGCTGCGAACGAAGGAGTCAGCCTGCTGGGTGCTGTGTTGTGCTGTAGAGTGTTACTGATGTCTCTCCACGCTAAAGAATAAGAAGGAATTGGCCAGATGTGGTGGCTCACACCTGTAATCTCAGCACTTTGGGAGGCTGAGGCAGGAGGATCCCTTGAGTCCAAGAGTACAGGACCAGCTCAGGCAACATAGTGAGACCCCCGTCTTTATTTATTTATTTATTAAAAGGTAAGAAGGCCTTTATCTTCCTGCCAGAGCTTGGTTCTCTGCTTTCTTCACTGAGCTCCCATTATGATGGTCCGGATTTGGAACCCAGAGTGGTCCCACCTGCAGGAGACTTGGTACTGACCCAAAGAAACCACCAATGTGGGAACACGTACCCAGTGAGATTACAATAGCAAGACTGTCTTCTGGAAGCGGATGCTGAGTTGGGCTGGATTTTTAACAGCACATGCTCAGTGGCTGCTACACACAGGACTCTTCGTCAGATTTGATGGCTGTGTCTGGGAATCAGGGCATGAGGTGCTAGAAGCTGTTACTTTGCTTTCCAGATGTACCCCGAGTCCTCATTTTCTTCTCTGACTCCTTGATGGGCAATCATTCTGGTTCCCCATCCAATCTCGCGACTTCAGCAGGAAATCCGGGTCCGTATTGGATGTCTCCTCCTCATTGACCACGTCTCAGCCAATCATCCCGCACGCCAGTCATCCCCTACGCCAGTCATCCCACACACCAATCATACCTTACACCAATCATACCTTACACCAATCATCCCCCACACCAATCATCCCCCACGCCAGTCATCCCTCACGCCAGTCATCCCCCACGCCGCTCATCCCACACGCCGGTCATCGACCACTCCTGTCATGCCCCATGCCGGTCATCCCCCACGCCAATCATCCCCCACGCCAGTCATCCCGCACGCCAGTCAACCCCCACGCCAGTCATCCCCCACACCAATCATCCCACACGCCGGTCATCCCCCACGCCGGTCATCCCCCATGCCAATCATCCCCTACTCCAATCATCCCCTAGCCAATCATCCCCCATGCCAGTCATCCTGCACGCCAGTCATCCCCCATGCCAATCATCCCCTACACCAGTCATCCCCCATGCCGGTCATCCCCCACGTCAGTCGGTCATCCCCCACGTCGGTCATACCCCATGCCAGTCGGTCATCCCCCACGCCCTGCCAAATGTTTCCCCCGCCGTCCCCTCTCGGCCTTCTGAACTGACCCCAAAGCTCTTCTCTTGCCCGGATGTTGTCACTTGTCTCCTTGCCTCCAGTCTTACTGATCTCAAATCTACTCTTGGGGTGATCCATTTAAAACACCACTTTGGCTGTGCCCTTGAACAGTCAAAAACCTTTCACTGGCTTCCTTTGACATCCATGATAAGGCTTGACATGTTCAAAAGGCCTTCAGAGTCCCCGCGACATCACTCGGCCTGTCTCTACAGTGTCGTCTCTCTCACCACTCCTGCACTTTGCACATCAGTGATACCAGCCTGCTCACAGCGCCTTTGACTGCCACCACCGACACACACCAGCTCTTCCTGGCATCTGTGCAGTTGCTCATGCTTCCTTCTCTGCCTGGAATCTGCCTCTTCCCCCTTCCCCCACTCAATCCTTCCTTTCATCTGACTTAACTCGTGTTTTGCCTAGAAGGCGCACCTGGAGTTTTCCCCTCCAGGAAGTCTTCCCTTATCCCTCTGGACCAGGCCGTGCCCCTCTTTTGGGTTCCTCTGTGCACTGTGTATTCCTGGGCCCTGGTTTGTACTGCATGATAAAGCATTTATTCACCCCATAGACTGTGAGCTCCTGGAGGGCACTGCTTGTCTCACCTCTGAATCGCCAGTGTCTGGTTCTGAAATCCTGACTCACTGAAGGTACTCCACGCATGAACGAATGAATGAAAGAGAATTTTCTTCTCAGTGGAAGAAGGACCAGGAATTAGGATACAACTCCTGCCGCAAACCCCTCTGCTAGGTCCTACCTTTGTTTGCCTAGACTTTGTGGGTACCTTAGATGTTCCAGAGATGTTCTTGGAAAATCTTGTGTTGCCCATGGCAGGAAGAAGAGATAAGATTTTACCAAAAGGAATGAATATAGAGAAGCCATGTGACTTTTTCTGTAGATTGGAGTTAGGATATTTTCCTAGAAATGTACAATTCAGTTGTAGATGATAACAGTGCCATTAAAGAGATTCTTCAACATAATCCAGGTTACATGGGGCCCAGGGAGGAAATGGGTGTCAGCAAAGGGGAAAACTTAACATGAAGTGGGAGCATTTGGGAATCACTTCAAGGGCCAGGGTCAGGACCCGGAAGCTTGGAGCTGGAACACAAGCCAGGATGACCTGGAGAAACAAACATAAAACACTTGGGTAGACCGAACTCAAAGCTTCGGAAGCTAGGAAATAAGGACACAGGGTCTAAGCTGGAGGAAGCTGGCCATATGCCACATGCCAGGAGTGAGATAGGGCAGATACACCATAATAAAAGAGAGGCAGACAAGGATAGAAAGAGAACGTGATACCCAAGATGCATTTTGAGAGACTGCAGGCCTGTTTGGGCCAGGGAAATAGCAAAGAATTGAGGGAGATTCCAGGCTAAAAGAGTGGAGCGCCCCTGAGTATGTACCTTTCCTCTCCCACAGCCAGGAACCTGAGACCTACTTAGGTCTCAGAGACAAGATGGTGGACTGATCCGATGTTGGCTCAGTGCAGTGTAGACATCATTTCAGCAGCTTGAGTACTACAGCACGGAGAAGCGAGAGAGCTCTTAGAAGACAGGTCTAGGTCTGAAAAGGTCCAGTATGGTAACGCCAGGTCCAAGATCTTGAACTGGGTCATATATGAGGATTTAACTCACGGGGCTATTCTTTGAGCTGAAGACTTTTCATCCTCTCATTCCTTCTGTTTGACTAGCCTGCTGCCCAGGGCCGGGCTGTGTGCCGGAGGCCCTCACATTTACAGTGAAGGCAGAAGCCATCAAGGAGACTTAATTTGGTTAAGGGACGAAATAGGAGATTAGGAGTGGGTTTAAAAGATTACTTACTGATTTTCTTTTCACTTTCATTCTGAAATGATTATAGATTCCCCGAAAGTTGCAAAACTAGTACAGAGAGGTGCTGTGTGCTCCGGCTCCCCAACAGGCAACATGGGACATAGCTATGGGAGCTGACCACAACCAGAAAATGGAAATTGGCACAATAGACCTCAGATCCACCAACTCCACACATACTCATTCGCGCATGTCTGTCTACGATTCTAGGTCATTTTGTCCCATGTGCAAATGTGTGTAACCATCTTCACGGTCAAGGTACAGAACTCTCTGTCACCACAAAGATCTCCTGGCCACCCCTTTTAAGTTACAACCTCTATTTTAGTCAGATCTATGCAGTGACTGAGGTTTACAAATGAAGACCTAAGTGACAGTGATAACACCAAAAAAAGTAAGTTTGTGTAAGAGGCGGGAATTAGACAGCGGCTAAAAAGGGCTGGGTCCCGCCTCTCCTCTCCCCTCCCCGCAGATGCAGGTCCTCCCTCACCACCCTGTTTGCGGTGGCTGCCCTGGCATATGTGCTGGACGATGCTTCTGCTTCTCCTTCAGTGGCTGCAGCTCTCTACCAAGCCCTCCACCGGACCCTGTGGGCGGCGGCCGTGGGTTGGGTCCTTTTTGCGTGCCAGGGAGGATACGGAGGTACGGAGCGGCTCCGGGCTTTGCTGTTGGGTTCACACCCTGTTCTGTTAAAGGTGATAAATTTAACGCATAAGGAGTGTACCAGAGGGACTTTTGTTTTCTGGAGTGGTTGATGAATGACTGATATTGATTCAAAAATATCGATTTCTCTCTAACCTTGGAAAATACAAAGGATTTGTGTATACGATTTTTACATGGATTTATACGCAAGTGCAGGTTCTGAAAGAAAAAGATGCAACCTCTCCAATGAAGGCAGAGCAGTGTCAGGAGAAGAACAAATCAGTGCTTGGGAGCAAGATTTCTAGGGACAGCGCCTTGAGCCTTGGTTTCCCCATCTGAAGGGATAGACTAAATGGTTGCCATGATCCCCTCGGATAACTGAGTTGGCTTTCAACATTCAGAGAGCCACGCAGATAAAAGGCTTCAATGGAAAAGAATCTTCTCCAGGTTAGAAAGGTCTATTCAAGTCTCCTGATGCTCTCTTCCCTGTCTTCTCTATTTGGCAAGAGGTAGGAACTGTGTGCTTGGGATATCAGCAAATAAGGAAGCTCCCAGAAGAGGTTCTGGCCTCAAGCCACCCAAAGCCCTGACACAGGAGCAGCAGATCCGGGGGGAGGGATATCTGCTTCATACACTAGGGAAATAACCCACCAGGAGGAGTTTAAACCTAGCCTGGGAACCCATGCCACTCAGCTTCAGCAAAAGTGGTGGGAAATGATGACTTAAAGAGAAAAACAATGGGGTGATGAACAGTTCCTCTGGATTGAGCACAGGCTGGATGCCAGACCTTGTGGGAAACATCACCCACAGGATCCCCAGTAACACTGATCACACCCCTGGGAGGAAGACCTATAATTAGCAATGAGAACAACCGCGTCTGGAGAGAAAGCGACACAGCGGAGGTCCCACAGCTGGTGGGAGATTGAACTAGAAAAGGAATCAGGTCCCAGCACGAAGTCCAAAGCCAGAGCTCTTCATTCCTACGTGATAGCATTCTCCCAGATGTGAATGAAAATTATTCCGAAATTTTACAGGTATTTTAATATAACGATGATCTTTAATATTTTAATGTTAGAAATGAGCCTTAGTGATCTTTCATATTTTAATGGTAAAACTTTCCCTTATATGGAAAAGCGATATTAAAGAGGAAAGGGACTGCATTCTCTCTGACCGATGTACTTGCACTTATGGGAAGCTCTGGGTTACGTGACCACAGCCCTGCCTGCAGCCTTACCCCGTGACAGTGTCCCTGAGCTGTCACAGAGCCTCATAAACAACTAGTCCCCAGGGCCTGGCACAGGCCATTTATAATGTCGCAAACATCAGTCTTCCTCTCTAATGTGAGGGGTGCTGCTATCAAGAATAACTAGCTAACATAAATGATACTAGAGAGGAATGACTCAGGTTAAGTTAGAAGATTAAACTAATTTGCAGCATTATTATTACAATGGAACGAGTAAATGCCCTCCATCACGAGTCTGGGTGAGGGGGTCAGGGTGCTATCTCATCACCGAGGTGATGAGCAAGCCGCTTTACTTATTCTTGAGCAATTTATCATTCAAAGGTGTGTTGTCATTAGCCAATCCACAATTGCAGAGGCACCTGATATCCTAGGTGTGTGCCTCCAAAACTATAAGATATCAAGATTGTTGACTAGGTGAATGTATGAGGTGACAGCTTAAACAAATTTTTGGAAAATATGTGTCTACTTGGCTCACACCTGTAATCCCAGTACTTTTAGAGGCCAAGGCAGGTGGATTGCTTGAGCCTAGGACTTCAAGACCAGCCCTGGCAACAAGGCAAAACTCCGTCTCTACTAAAAATACAAAAATTAGCCAGGCATGGTGGTAACAATTATAATCTCAGCTCCTTGGGAGGCTGAGGCAGGAGAATTGCTTGACCCTGGGAGGCAGGAGGTTGCAGAGAGCCGAGATCGCACCACTGCACTGCACTCCAGCCTGGGCAACACAGTGAGACCCTGTCTCAAAAAAAAAAAAAAAAAGTGTCTAGCTGATGACTTTTAGAAAAAAAAAAAGAATGTCGGAATAAGAAGAAATGTTTAGTTGAGACTCTCAGGACTAGAAGGGATCTTGATGATTCCATGAATCTTTGACCATCTTTTCTTGACAGCAGTGTAGACCATGCTGGTCGTGTTATGCTCCAAGTTGTCCGCAGTTGAGCTGCCAGAGTCATCTGAGCACATTACTCCTTCAGTTAAAACCCTTCTGTGGTGCTCCGTCACCTACAGTTTTGTCCTCAAACTTAGGATTATGTGGGCCTATTCTAAAGAAATAAGAATTCTGGGTTCTTGGTGTTGACCGAAATTATTTGTATTCTTATTTTTGCAATACATTTTTTCCCCTAGGAACATAGATTTAAGTTACCCTGACTATATGCTCTTATTTTTGTTCTAATTTTGTCTAAACATGAACAAACGTAAACCAAGATGTGAAATTTTATGTTTATAGCACATGCATTCAGAAAGCCAAAGCAGATTTATGAAGTAATCATAAAACTATAAAACCAATAAAATCTGCATTAACAACATGAACATGATATGATGAATGGTTGCTGGAATCAGTTGTGGCTCATGATGTGCACATGGTGTTGTTTGCTTTAGGGCATGTTCTTTTGTGTTTGGCTTATCTGCGTGAGCATGGGCTCTTTGCTGACTTCATTTCTCTACAATTATTTTGTTCTATGGTGAAATTGTGGTTCACCTTTTATAGACTTCACTTGGGGAAAAAGCGTCTTTTGTCTATAAGTCCATCTGTGTTTATTCACTCAGTTACATAAAATACTTATTGAATACTTATTCTATGCCAGGTACTGTGCTAGAATCTGGGGATATAGGAATAGAAAAGAAAAATCCCTCCCTTGTGAGAGATTACAGTGGGTTCGAGGGAAGTTTACATACAGTGAATAAAAATAAAGCAGAGATTAGTGGGTAACTGTAATAGGGGTACATTTGCAAAGATGTGGTACAAAATAATTCTGGGCAGAAGGAATGCGAAGGCAGGGTTCTCTAGACTGGAGCGAGCTTCGTGGTTTGGAGGAAGAGCAAAATGACCCGTGAGATAGGAACCAAAGGTCAAGGGGAGGGTGGGGTGGGAAGGGAAGTCAGAGGGGAAGGTAGGACCCAGGTTAGGCAGAGTTTTCAAGGTCATGGGAAGGGCTCAGATTTTATTTTAAATGCCACGTCACATGAAGTCTTAGTCCATTTCAGCCGCTATAACAAAAACCCTGTAAGTGAGGTGGCTTAAAAACAACAGAAATTTCTATCTCACAGTTCTGAAGGCTGGGAAGTCTAAGATCAAGGCATCAGCAGACTTAGTGTTTGGTGAAGGCCTGCTTTCTGGCTCCTAGGTGGAACTTTCTAGATGTGTCCTCACATGGTAGAAGGGTAGAGCTATCTCTCTGGGGTCACTTTTACAAGGGCACTGATTCCATTTCTGAAGGCCCAGCTCTTATTAACTAATTGCCTCTCCGAAGACTCCACCACTTAATACTAACACCTTGGAAATTTGGATCTCAACATATGAATTTTAGGGGAATGTAAACATTCAGATTACAGCCCATGATTTGTGAATTTGTAAAATTTATTTTCAAACTGACAAATAATAACTATATGTATGGGCCAGGTGTGGTGGCTCATGCCTAAAATCCCAGCACTTTGGGAGGCCAAGGCAGGGGATCACAAGGTCAGGAGTTCAAGATCAGCCTGGTCATCACAGTGAAACCTGTCTCTACTAAAAATACAAAAATTAGCTGGGTGTGGTGGCACGAACCTGTAATTCCAGGAGGCTGAGGCAGGAGAATCACTTGAACTCAGGAGGCAGAGGTTGCAGTGAGCGGAGACTGCCATTGCACTGTAGCCTGGGTGACAGAGAGAAACTCTGTCTCAAAAAAAACCAAACCAAACCAAACCAAAACCTGTATGTATTTATGGGGTACAACGTGATATTTTGATATATGTACACACAGTAGATAGAAAGATGAAATCAAGTTAATTAACATATGCATCATTTCACCAAGTTATCTCTTTGTTTGTGGTGAGGATGTTAAGAATCTATACTTTTAGCCATTTAAAAATATCCAGTACATTGTTATTAACTGTGATCACTATGGAGTGCAATAGATCACTAAAACTTATTCCATCAGTTTAACTGAAACTTCGTACTCTTTGATCAATATCTCTCCTTCCCCACCTCTTCCCGATATGTGATTTTAAAAGGTTACTCTGGATGTGGTATGGGGATTATAGGGTGGCAAGAACAGGAACAGAGACCAACAGATCCACTGGGGAGCTATCATGGAGGCCCACGCAGGAGGTGATGGGAGATTCACGAGGGTGTTAGCCATGGAGGTGAGAATCTGATTTGAGATACATTTTTGGAAGCACTCTATGGAGTCCAGGATGAAAGGAGTCTGGGATGGCTCCTGAGATTTATCCTGAGCAAATTGTGATGCACTACTGAGCACTTTAAATGAGGCTTGTGCAAAGGAGAGACAGAAGTTATATTTTATTTCTGTGGCTTAAAACAACAGAAATGTATTCTCTTGCAGTTCTGGAGGCTAGATGTTCAAAATCAAAGTGTCGGCAGGGTTGGTTCCTCTGGATTTTCTGAGGGAGGATCTGTCCCATCGCCTCTCCCCGCCTCTGGTAGCTGCTGGCAAGCCGTGGCACTCCTTGGCTTGTGGACTCTCCACTCCAGTCCTTGTCTTCCTCAGCACATGGTTCCTGTGCTTGTGTCGCTCCCCTGTATTTCTGTCTCCTTTTCTGTCTCTTATAAGGATATTTGTCATTGGGTTTAGGGTCCACCCTAATCCAGGATGGTCGCATTTCTAGTTCCTTCTCTTAAAAATACCTGCAAAGAAACTTATTCCATATAAGGTTACATTCTGAGGTTCTGGGTGGACATAATCTTTTGAAGGATCACCATGCAACTCACTAGAGATAGCAGTGAGTCCTATTCAGAAAGAAAGTTTTCATTGTATTTAATTTTAGTTCAATTAAATAGCCACAGGTGGCTAGGGGCTATTATCTGGGACAATACAGTTCTAGAATAAATACCAAATTACAGAATATTTGTCCAGAAAGGCACCTAAAGGTGATTAAATGCAAGCCTTTCACTGGCAGATGAAGCATTTGAGGCCTGGCATGTTAAATGCCTTATCCCAAGGCCCATCGCCTCCTGTGGCTGCACCTTGATCCATCTTGATCCAGAACCCAGGTGAGTATGAGGACTTTCTACCTTGTTTTATACATGGAATGTTTTATGCTCAAGGGCTGAAACCATACATATCTCTTATGTTATCATAATTCTTGCAACAGAAAGGTGGTTTTTGGTGTGGTACCCTGTCTTAAAATTATAATGCATAAAGACTTTCTTAGGAAAAGTTCACAGACTTAGGCGCAGAATCTGACGGGAGCATCGATGGGACGACGGGGCATCTTCACCGGCCCAGAGAGAGGCTGTGGCTTCACGCATCAGTGCTTGTTCCCTCCAGGTCTGGTGAACCGGGTGCTTTCTTGGGACATCTGGAGCTTCCTGGCCAGCATCAGTTACGCTTGCTACTTGGTGCATCCGATTCTGATCATCCTTTATAATGGCCTTCAGGAAACGCTTATTCACTACACTGATACCAACATGGTGAGTTAGCACACAGCTCCCAGCTCTGTTATGGTATGTTATGGTACAATTTGTTATCTTCTTGAGCAACGAGGTAACCTACTTGCTTTTATGAAACCTTTTTTTTTTAGAGCCTCATTGGGCTGGGCGTGGTGGTTCACGCCTATAATCCCAGCACTTTGGGAGGCTGAGGCGGACAGATCAGGAGGTCAAGAGTTCAAGACCAGCGTGGCCAACATGGTGAAAGCCTGTCTGCACTAAAAATACAAAAATTAGCCAGGCATGGTGGTGTGCACCTGTAATCCCAGCTATTTGGGAGACTGAGGCAGGAGAATTGCTTGGACCCGGGAGGTGGAGGTTGCCGTGAGCCGAGATTGTGCCATTGTATTCCAGCCTGGGCAACAGAGCAAGACTCCATTTCAGAAAAAAAAAAAAGTCTCATTGTTCTTTGCTTTATTTGTGGGAGAAAGAGGGAGGGCTTCAGCACAGGATAACATTTTTTTTTAAATTTTATATATTTTTAATACGTAGCACTGATTGTCCTACAGATACATTTCGTAGAGCTAGGATGATACATTTTGGATCTGAACACAATAGGAATCCCAGAATAAAACTGTGTTCACCCTGCCCACTTTCTCTCCAGTTCTATCTTTTCTCTGGACACTGTGTGCTGACCTTCGTCACTGGGCTGGCCCTGACGCTGTTCATTGAGAAACCATGTCAGGAACTGAAGCAGTGCCTGCTGGGCTGCGAATGTTCTGGTTAAACACGAAAGAATAGATGGGCCTCTGTTGGTACTGACAAGCAAAGACGAGGTGGCCTTGTTTATGCAATGAGTGCTTGTAGTCCTAAGAAGGGGTGTGAATCTCATTTTGTGAAAGTTTAATAAATACATATTCTTTGTATTTAATATGTGAAAGAGTTCTCAGTGCTTATAAAAGTTCTATAATTTTTTAGTAGCACAATAATAAACTTCTGTGGTACAATTATAGCAAAAAAAAATCTGGATTTTTTTTTTGGTTTAACCTATATTTGATTTTCCATATAATGATCACAGGAAATGATCAAATGTCATGATTTTAATGTAACTTGGGTTATGAAGCTCATTTGGGTTATACTCTTCATTTTTCTCTGTAAAATCACAGTATGCGCTTTTCCACGACATAATTCTTTGTGTGTTATTACGGTGTCTTTGCAGACTTGTAACTGTATCCTAGAACCTCGGTGGTATGATCCGCTAGCATGCATAATTCATGGGTCTGTCATTATAGGGCCTTTCCAGTATCACCTATTCTTCAACATAGTCCCTGTTTTGGACTGAATTGTATCCCCTCCCAAAAGATCTGTTGAAGTCCTAACTCCCCGTGCATCAGAATGTGGCCTTATTTGGAGACAGGGTATTTACAGAGGCAATGAAGTCCAATGAGGTCACTGGAATGGAGATGCTAATCCAATATGACTGGTGTCCTTTATAATAAGGGGAAATTTGGTCACGGAGACAGGCGTGCACACAGGGAAGACGGTGTGAAGGCACAGGGAGAAGACAGTGATGTACAAACCAAGGAACGCCAAGGATTGCCGGCAAACCCCAGAAGCCGGAGGAGGTAAGGCAGGAGCCTCCCCTGGAGCTGGCCCTGGAGGACACCTCGATTTTGGACTTCCAGCCTCCAGAACTGTGAGATAATTCATGGCTGTTGTTTCAAGCGCCTGGTGTTTGGTACTTTCTCCCAGGAGCCCTAGATAAATGGACATCCCTATACACCAAGACAGTGCCCACACAAAAACTAACAGAAGGAAGAGATGTCAGCCAGTGGCTTCTAGCCCAACCCCGTCAGTTTCCGGCGATGAGACCTAGAGAAGGGGAGAGACTCGCCAGGCCGAATGGAGATGCTGCGATCCAGGTTCTCAGGGGTGTGTTTTTTCTAGGTGTATAATTTCGCATTAGCTGTCTACACTTATGGATTAATTAAGCCCATTCCATTGCTTAAAATAAAGCTCTTTGTTTACTTCGTCATTAAAGTATTAACGACCACAGGCTACTGGATTCTTATTATCGTGGATGCGTTATATCTGGGGATGCTCTTTGCTGTCCAGTGGGTCTGCAAAGATGACTAATGTGGGTGGGGAGGGGAGGACTGAACGTTTCAAACATTCTGATGGCCACGGACAGCTAACCTTGGCCTTGCCAGCTAGCCACGGGGGACAAGCCTCATCTCCCCAAGGTCTGGTCCCTCTGCTGCAGAGGCTGACCTGAAAGAGTGGGGCGCCAAGGCCCAACAGGCGTGCTGTAAGAAGGCAGCCAAACGCTTTTCAGTGAACACCGAAGTTCATCGAGTTCCTCGGGAGCCCCCTGGTGGCTGTTTTGGCACCTCAACCCTCTCACTTCATGAGGCCTTCAAGGAGCTGTTGAGGACCAGTGGCATTTTCAGGGTAACTCTGGCACGTGGGTGGACTCCGGTGAGAAGTGACTCACCTGCCAGCCTCGTTCTGCAGCCGAATTGCCAAATGCTTCCAGTTATAAGGCCAGAAATCTGGGACCCAGGGAAATAGCTAGCTAATGACCAATGCAGCACTGTAAAGACGTTTATTATAAGGGAAAAAACCCAACCCTCCCACTGGTGTAATTTTATATAACACAAGGTAAGGTTAGAGAAATCCAGTTTTGTTCTGGGTTTGTTTCGATCTAGAATTCCCCGGAAGTTTAAGACGGATAGATTGTGCATACCTTATTTGGATCCAAATCGTAAAAATGTATTACGACGTTTCTAAGCCTGGAAATGTAAATACGGATTAGGTATTTCATGATATTAAGGACTGATTGCACTTTTTATGTAATAATGGTACTGTAGTTGTATATTACATAACTACATATATATGCATACATCTATATCCCTTATCTCTTAGATGTATACTAAAATGTTTATGAACAAAATAATATAAAATCTGATATTTGCCTGAAAACAACATTGAGAGGAACTGGCATAGATGAAATGAGATTGGCCATGTGGTCAATGTTTGAAGCTGGGTACCTGGAACCTCGTTATATTATTTTCTCTATTTTCATTTTCATTTTTTAGGGACAGAATCTTGTTCTGTTGCTCAGGCTGGCATGCGTGCAATATTTCACTGAAACCTCAATCTCTTGGGCTCAAGTGATGCTCCTGCCTCAGCCTCCCAAGTATCTAGGATTACAGGCATGTGCCATCATGACTGGCTAACTTTTGCATTTTTTGTAGAGGTGCGGTTTTGTCGTGTTGCCCAGGCTGGTCTTGAACTCTGTGGCTCAAGCAATTCACCCTTCTCAGTCTCCCAAAATGCTAGGATCCGGGGGCCAGTGGCGCAATGAGTATGTGTCTGACTACGGATCAGGAGATTCCAGAGTGCTAGGATTACAGGTTGTGAGCCACCGCACCCGATCTCTCAGCTAATTTTTTAAGTTCTTTATAGAAATGGAGTCTTACTATGTTGCCTAGGCTGGTCTCCAACTCCTGGCCTCAAGGGATTCTTCTGCCTTGGCCTCCCAAAGTGCTAGAATTACAGGAATGAGCCACCATGCCCAGCCTTCTAATTTTGTATATGTTTGAAAATCATGTAACAAAGAGAAAAAAAAATTATAGAAAGAGCAGTTTCTAGATGCTGAAATCCATGTTTTATACCCACATATCAACCTGTGGATTAAAAATAGTCACATCAACCGTAAACAATCACCACAGCAGATTGAAAGGAACTTCCACTCTCCTTAAATTCCTCCAGACTCATTTTGGGGGATTCCAGAGACATTTGCCTGCCTTGTGAACACCTGGATTCTGCTCTCTCCTTATTCTGGATCTGGCTGCCTTCAGAGCTGCCCTACCCTTGCTCTGCTCTCAGAGCTACCCAGAGCTGCAGGTAGGGTGGGGCCTCCAAACCTGCTGACCTCCCCACTCCACTCTCAAAGCTTGTCACCACGTGGGCTGCGCCGGCCACCTGCTCAGACCATGTTGTCCATTCAGTGCACAAATGTCCTCCACAAATGCCACGAGCAGGTAAGTCCCTTCTGCTTCCACTTGGGCCATCTATGCTCTCTCATTCCGGCTTTGATGCAGTACACCAGGTGCTCGTTCCGTTTTCATTGAAACTGCTCTTACGATTTTTACTCATTCGAATATAGATCCATCTCCCTTGGATGCAGTATGAATCTGTGGCTGTTAAGATGGAGGGTGACTGGATGGAGTGACAATTGCTTTCCTTCTGCATTTGTCCTTTTCACCACCATGTCTCTAGTTTTTTGCACTGTGACTGGTACACAGTGGGTGTTAAACATTAGTTGACATTAATGATGGAAATGATCCCTTCTTTCTTTTTTTTTTGTTGAGATGGAGTTTCACTCTTGTCGCCCAGGTTGGAGTGCAGTGGCGATCTTGGCTCACTGCAACCTCTGCCTCCCAGGTTCAAGTGATTCTCCTGCCTCAGCCGCCGGAGTAGCTGGGATTACAAGTGTGCACCACCACGCCCGGCTAATTTTAGTATTTTTAGTAGAGATGGGGTTTTACCACGTTGGCCAGGATGGTCTTGATCTCTTGACCCCGTGATCCGCCCACCTCAGCCTCCCAAAGTGCTGGGATTACAGGCGTGAGCCACCACACCCTTCTTTCTTTAGATGATTTCTTTTCCAGAAGGCTTCTCATACAGTTGGGCAGGCCCCTCTCAACCAGGTCTCAGAGATGCTCAATTTTATAAGAATCATAGCCTCAAACCACCCAATCAGTCCCCCTTCTGAGGCAGCAGAATAGGGTCTGGAGTCAGGGAACTTAAGGCCGATTCATGCTGACTTCCTAGAACTAAATCAGAAAAAAAACTCCCAAATTTCCACACCTAAGTAACAAAAGGACCAGCGGCTACTCCCTTTGCAAACCATCCCCCTACTACCATTTTTTGTGTGGCAGATGGAAAATTGGAAGTATCTCTGACTGGTTGCTTTCCACAACCAGTCAGGCTGATTAGGGGCCACTACTTCATTTACATAGGGTGCACACCAAGTAACCAATGGGAAACCTCCAGAGCAGATATTCAAACCCCGGAAAATTCTGTAAAGGGGGTCTTGCGCCCCTATGTTCAGGTCACTCCCACCCTGGGGAGTCTATCTTCGTTTTCAATAAATCGCTGCTCCTGTTCCTTCATTCTTTCCTTGCTTTGTGCATTTTGTCTAATTATTTGTTCAAAACTCCAAGAACCTGGACACCCTCCACTGGTAACAGTTCCAGTGAAGCTCAAAGTTGAGAGGCCCCAGGGCCCCTGAAGGGACAAGAAGCCTGTAGAACTTTAGTCCCTAGACCCTAAGTGGGATTTAAATCAACGCTGTGCTTGCATATGCTGAGAGGCAGCCACTTTTGGAGGCCTGCCCACATTCGCACCCCTTTCTCTTTCACTGCACAAACTCTGATGTTGTTTCCTTATCAACGTGCCCACGCCAAGAGAAAGCCTCATACTTGGTAGAAACCAATCATGTTCCTCCTCTTTTTCTTTGCCAGTGATTGGTGCAGCTTTGGGCACGTGACCCAGCTCTGACCAATGACACACAAGGAGAAGTGCCCTGGGGACTTCTGGGAAAGATGGGGGTGGCTGAGGAGAGGGGCGGGCATGGGGGAGCAAGTCCTTGTTCTTACCACCTTCAGCCTTGTCAGACTTCCAGATCTGTAAATGTGAAGGTGGACAGGGCTGATGCCCAGAGACTGACAGAGCAGGATCTCTAGGCCGAGGGAAGCCAGGAAGATGGGGCTCCTACGCTAAGATCCGGACTGAGGGCTGTGTGAATAGCGCATCCTGGAGGCTGCCGGATCCCCGCCAGACAGGCCTTGCGCCTCCAGGCAGAAGTTTGGAAGCTGCTTCTTTGGGGATTCTGACTGACCCAAGACGAAAGCCCTAAAAATACTGACATTAAAAGCTCTTCCAGAAAATTCCCAGCCAGCTCCCCTCCAGTGAAGCTGACACCATGGCTCAGAGCAGGGTGATCGACTCAGTCTGGCTTGCCTGGGACTTTTTTGGTTTTGGTGCTGAAACTCCCACATTCCGGGACACCCCTCAGTTGGTCACCCTGACTCACAGCTTCCAGGCAGCTTTCTCAGTCCCTCATCCTTAATCAGGAGCACAGCCAGGGTTACCACAAACCTGAGAAAAGCCTTTGACATCTGGAAGCGGTAAGACTAAAAGGAACCCACAGAACAAAGGAATTACGAGAGAGGAGATTATGCAGAGAGAAGAAAACGTAAATGAAACGATCACTATCCTTGTACAGGTAAGACAAGATCTTGCTCCAGTAAAATAGAAATAGGATGTTAAGACAGAGAAGTGATTCTTCTTTCTCTCACTCATTTGGTTATTGACTCAGTCATTCAGTCAAAGACCAAATATTTCTGACAGCACTTATTGATAAGAACATCAGGAATATTAATATGAATGTCAAAAATCCTGTTCTGTTCCAGAACCCAGAGTAGGGAGAATAAGCTGAAATTGCATTTTGCTCTCGTTTAAGAAAGGGATAAAGTACTGGGTATTTCAGCAGATTCCGTGATATAAATACATTTATTATTACTTAAATGTTGATTGAATTTTTAAAATGTATTGATTAGGAGAGAGATCCAAGATGGCCGATCACTAGCAGCTCAGGATTGCAGCTCACAGTAAAAGCGCAGAGAGCCAGTGGACGCCACACTTACCGATAAATTTTCGCTGCCCACCGACCAGGACATTCCCAGCGGAGGAGCCCCACAGGTCGCCAGCGCGACCCTTTCGGCTGGCGTGGCTTTTTTGCCGGCGCCTCGGCTCGGCGGCTCTTGGTGCGGAGTAAACGGGACTGAGTCTCCTTTTGGATGATGTCTGGAGCTCTGGGA